>WSXT02000017.1:794863-807541 GCA_011762715.2 Neuroterus valhalla
AGGGTTGATAGTTGATTCCTTATAGTTAGTATTGATAATTGTCGATTGATGATTGACGATTAAAGATAGTGTTCCGATACTTGACGATCGATAATTGATGCCTTATATTGGTTAGATAAGATTATCAATTAACACTTCATAATTCAAAATCGACTATTGAAGATTGACGATTCATTGTTGATATTTGATTCCTAATAGATTAGTATTGACACTTGTCGATTGAAGATTGATGGTTGACATTTGATGATGGCTGATTGAATGTAGACTGCTGATTATCGAAGATAGATGATTGAAGATAGTCTTTCGATGATCGATAATTGATAATTGATGCTTGATGTTGGTTAGATAAGATTATCAATTAACACTTCCTAATTCAAAACTGACTGTTGCTGACTGACGATTCTTTTCATTTCATTTCATTCACATTGCATGATGCAGAATGTAATATTGACTACTGACGTTTCAGGGTTGATAGTTGATTCCTAATAGTTAGTATTGATGATTGTCGATTGATGTTTGACGATTGAAGATAGTGTTCCGACATTTGACGATCGATAATTGATGCCTTATATTGGTTAAATAAGATTATCAATTAACACTTCATAATTCAAAAACGACTATTGAAGATTGACGATTCATTAATGAGCTTTGATTCCTAATAGATTAGTATGGAGACTTGTCGATTGAAGATTGATGGTTCAGATTTGATGATTGCTGATTGAATGTAGACTGCTGACTGTCGAAGATAGATGATTGAAGAAAGTCTTCCGATAATTGACGATTGATTACTGATGCTCAAAATTTGTTAGATGAGATTTCAATTAATATGCCGTGTTTGCGAATCGATTATGAACGACTGCTGATTCAGGGTTGATAGTAGATTCTTAATAGTTTAGTATTGGCACTTTTCGATTAATGATTGACGATTGTTGTTGATAATTGAGGATCGCTGATTGGATATAGAATACTGACTATCGGAGATTAGTGATTGATGATAGTCTTCTGATAATTGAAGATTGATAGTTGATGCCTGAAATTGGTGGGATTAGATTAATAATCAACATTTCATGATCCAGAATCAACTATTGACGATTGAAAATTCAGGGTTGATAGTTGAATTTTGATAGTTTCGTACTGACACTTGTCGACTGATGATTGAAGATTGCTGTTAACTGTTGATGATCGCTGATTGGATGTAGAATACTGACTATCGGGAATGGGCGATTGTCTTTCATAAATGACGATTGATGGTTGATTCCCAATAAGTGGTAATAAAGATTATCAATATACATTTTATGATTCACAGTCGACCAATGGCATTTGATGATCCAGGTTTGATAGTTTATTCTCAATAGTTTAGTATTGAGACTGGTCGATTCATGCTTGACGTTTTTTTGTCGACAATTGATGATTGCTGATTGGATGTAGAATTCCGACTATCGGTTAATTCTCAATAATTTATCAATAAGATTGTTAATGAACATTTTATCATACAAAACCGAACTTTGACGACTAACGATTACAGATTCATAGTTGATTCTCAATAATTCACTATTAAAAAGTTTCAGTTGACGATTGTTAGTTGACGTTCGATGATCGCTGATTCAATATAGACTTCTGACTATCATGGATTGACAACAGATGGTATTCTTGCGTTAACTGACAATTTATTGTTGATGCTCTATAATTGATTGCCGGAAATGAGAAAAGATTAACGATTGCTAATCGGCATTTGATAATTATCGACTGATAATCAACGTCACATAAGTTACAATTGTAAATTGTCAATATGCGAATATATACTAATAATTTCTAATTGAAGACCGACAATTCGGGGTTAACGATAGATGGTAGATGCTTCGTATATATTGCTCTTAGATTGACAGTTCCTTCATCGCACTCAATAATTGACTACGGACAATTGGAGGTTGGGGATTATTATCAGTTGTTTATAATTGATAGACGAAATTGTCATTTACAAATAATATGTGGCCTATTGATGTTTTAAGCTTGATAATTAATGATTACCGATAGATCATCTACTCAAGAAAAGTGACGATTGATGATTGACCATCAGAAATTTTTGATCCAGAACAGCAGATTAGATATTCAACATTTATTTACGGTGACTGCGAAACGACGATTATTGGTGATTGATTCTCTATGACTGACGCCCGGAAATAGAAGACGATTCATGATTCATGACGGACTATTGAAACTGAATTATTGACGATTGATGATTGATGACTCCTCAGTTGATATCAATAGGTTCCTTTTGCCGGTTGATGCTCTATAATTATTAACTTAAAATTGAGTATTGAGGATTCGTAGTTGATGATTGACTAACGTCATTTCGAGATTGGCGAATAATAGTTGATGCCTAATACTTGATGAACAGAATGAGCAGTATACAATTTGTAATTCATGATGATAGACACTGACAATTGGAGATAAAAAGTTGATATTCGCACCTGAATAATAATTGATTATTGAAAATTAATGATAGACTTCTCACAATACGATTGTGATTTAACGATAGAAGATTAATAGTTCATAATTGGCTACTTACGTTTGAGGACTAACCATCAATGGAAGACACTTGATATTCGAACATTAGAGATTAGGACGATTTATGATTGGTTACTGACTGTTGATAACCGACAATTAATTTTGTAAGTTAGACAGTCTACTATTGACGATCAGAGAATTTCGATCCCCAATCGACTTTTGGCAATTTGGATTCGACGATTATGGTGGATGCTTCGTGAATGTCGACTTGAGATTGTTAATTTTCCTCTGATTTTCGACTATCAATTGATAGTTGATGCCTTATATATTTCAATTACTCAAGAATCCTTTACATCATATCATCCAATTTTTGCTTGATGAATAATGGTTGAGGTAAGACTACTGAGGACTGGCGATAGACAATAAGGGTTAACTTCCAATAATAATTTATGATCGACGTGTAATAGGTAATAAACCTGAACATCTAGAGTGACTGATCGACTATTCTTGAGGTTTGAACGTGAGACAGTCTACTAGATTGTACAGAATACCATCCGTGATGTATCAAAATTCTAGGAGAAGATGCGCCATCCTAGAGTGGCAAGTTGAAGATCCTGGAGTGTCAAGTTAGTCTCATGAGACCTCAAGACTTCTAGAGTGAGTCAAGTCGATACTCACCAATATTTGCGATCCTAATCTCTGCGAAAAAACTTTAAGTTTCAATAACTGAACTCGACAAAGTTTTTAACTCGAGCGTGTTCTTTGTAAGAAATGGCGGAGAATCACAGTTGATGATGCTAACTGCAACCTTCTCGCGAACACAAGAACAGGAGAAGGTTGATCTAACCATTCTAGAGGGTCATTGTTGTTATTCCAGGAAGTGAGCCTTACTGAACTGAATAGTCAAAAGGCGTATAATGAAGATATCTAGGTCAACCAACCTGGGGTGTGGATTTGATCATCCTTGGAATGAAGTCTGATTTTTCCTGGATGATTCAGCTAAACATGAAATATTTTGTCAGACGAAGTACGACACTCCATTTTTCTCCATTCAATTTTTGAGTGGATGAAAGAAAAATAAGAGGGGCTGGTATTGATTAAGGATGACCCGAATGCGTAGACAAGAAATCAGGGAGGAGATGTGTGGGATGGAGAGAAGGTGTTCATGAGGAAATCGAAACATAGGAAGGAATATAGATCAAGAGGGAAGGATACTTCTGAACTTGATGGGAGAAGTAGGATGGTTTACTTGTAATGGGAACACAAAAAGGGAACGAGGATAGTTAAATTATATTCACAGGAAAAGGAGAAACAGTAATAGAATACGTCATATCAGAAGAAAAGGTAAGTAAGCTTATGGCAGGAATGGAAGTCTGTAATAAGATAGACTCATAACGTTTCCAAGTAATAGCGAAATTGAAAGGTCATATGTGTTCCAATGGTGAGAAGAGAGGAGCGGAAGCAAGATAGGTTAAGATGGGGCGCTGGGGAAGAGAAAAATTGAAGAAAGTTGCAAAAAAAATTAAGAATGAGAATCTTAAAGATAGAGAAGAAATAGGTAGACGAGATCATTGAAAGAGTAGAAGGGGTGATTTATAAGGTACAAGAGTCTGTAAGACTAAGAGAGGAGGAGGCTATGGAAAGAATAGGATGGCGGGATGAGGAATGCTAGGAACATAAAGAGAAAATAAAGGAGAATGCTAGAGAATGAAGGAGAGGTGAGATTAGCAAAAGGGAGTACAACTGGAGGAAATGAGAATATGAGGAACCTTGAACGAGAAATAGCAGAAGGAATAACGAAGATATAAGGAAGAGGTAGAGAAAGCTGTGCTGTCTAACGGAAAAACCTAGTAAGTGATATTTGACATAGAGGCTATTTTCTCATGTAGATATGCATGGAAATACTTACTATGAAAAAAGGCACTTACAAGGTTCTTGCTTCAAAGGAAGGAAAAATATGGGGGGGGGGGGGGTATAAAAAAAGGTTGGAGAAGAAGTGAAGAAGGTGATAGAGGCAGAAGGGGAAGATAAAAGTGATATAAGTAGGAAGAAAGTAGGCGACGCATTGGGCAGGCTGAAAATGAATAAAGTGACAGGAGAGGATGGCCTTTCGAACGAGGCTCCTAAATATTTAGAGGAGGAATAAGAGAAGAAATGTGGAGAATTTGCTGAATGTATGTAGAGGAAAAGGATGGCCTGACGAATGGGAGACGGCATTTGTGATTCCGCTAGAAAAAACGAAGAGTTTATAAAGGTAGAGGATTGTAAAGGTATCACTCTGATGTCAGTTGGGTATGAGATCTATGCGGAAGTGCTCAGGAACAGGCTAGAGGGTCAGGTGGAAGGAAAAAAAAAGTATCCAACACAACAAGACGGGTTTTGGGAAAGGATTGGGAACAACGAATAACATTCACGTCTCAAACTATCTAGTAAATAGGAACATGAAGCAGAGAGAAGGGAAACTTGTGGCCTGGTTTTTGAACTTTAAAACAGCATTTGACTCACTGAAAAATGGGGTGTTCTGTCAGGCAATGGAAGAAAAGGGAGTAAATGAAAGATTGATAGGTTGTCCATTGAGCTCGCTGTTATTTAGTATGATGCTGGCAGACCTAAAGGAAAAGCTAAAGGAAACAGGGAAAGGAGGTACAATCTGAGAGGGTTTGAAGAGTACGTTAGAGGAAAACATGCAACGGGTAAGGTTAGTAAGACCAAGATAATGCGCTTTAGGAATAGAAGGGAGAAAATGCAGTGCAAGTAGGAGTTTAACGGAAAAACGATTGAACTAGTAGAGAAATTCTGTTACTCAGGGTTTCAATTAAAAGCAGGAGGGGGCAATGAGCTGTACGTTTAGAAAAGGATAGACTGTGCGGGTGGAATAATGGGATAAGGTTTGAGGCATAGGGAAGAAAAGGTTTGAGGACTATTTGAGGATAAGAACATGAATGTTTGATGTGTAAGTGTGTGCAGTCGTATGCTTCGGAATAGAAATTTGGGGGTGGTAAAAGCAAAAAAGATTGGAAAGGTTCATGAAAAATTCCCGAGGTTGGTTATTAGGGTTTGACGAAAGAAGAGAAAATATAAGTTTAAAGAGGAGCTGTAGAGGGTAGGGGAAAGCGGAATCGCGCAAGTGTGATAAAAGAGATAAGGTCTAAAAGAAAAGAGGCAAGGAGGCTCAAAATGAAAAGGAGAGACGGGCAATGAGGTAAGGATGTGGATTTCATTTGAGAAATTTGGAATGGCAGAAAAAAGAATTAAAGATGTTGGTAAGACATGAAGAGGAAAGATGGAGGAAAATTATGAAATCACAGTACAACAGATGGTATAAGATGGTCAAATGGGTCGGAGAACCAGACTACTTGAGACATTTTTAAGGAGAGTAAGTGGAATGCAGTGTAACGGTTTAGAATAGGGGAGTATACTGGTTATTCTAGCAAAACTTTTTCCAAAACCTTCGAGTAGCTTATGGCACTTATCAAACTTATTTTTGAGGGAAGGTAGGCCCTCGACCCCGTGAAAAGGAAGAGAATAGATACAATTTGTTGGATTTTTTCGGATGGCTAATTTAGGATTGAGAACTGACGACTGCATATTGATGATTGACAACTGATTGTCGAAATCGAATATTCAATTGTTGGATCAAATATTGAAGAAATGATGCTACATAAAAGGATAGCGTTTATTGATTCAGCTACTTGGTGGAGTACAAAAGTCGGTGTTTTAGTCACCTCGCTTCTATAATTCCCTCTTTATTCCATAACAGTCATACGTCATTGTGGCAAAAGCACAAAGAAATGCAGAGACGCGAGATAAATTTTCCTCTAGACCCCGATAAGGGGCGACGTCGCAAAAACTCGTTGCCAGGACCGAAAAGTGCTTCCGGCCTTGAATGTCAGCCGCGTAAATCAGCAAGAGCGTTCACGCGGCGAGGATTAAACGTCCGGTGTAAATCACCCTGGCGATTACGACTCGCTTCACTCTCCCGACACTCTCCGCAAAAGTGCTCGATTCGATCCTGGTTGGTCACCATATCACAATAATCCACCCCGATACTTTCATGCACCCAAAATACTCTCTGGACTTCTAAAAACAATGAACTATTGATGGTATTTCACCGATCGGAGAAACTGATAACACTGGAATCCAGAAGATGGAGTGATTTCAAGCTTGTCCATTAACGACCTTGAACAATATTAGCAAGTGCTGGAGCGTAAACAGATTGAGCCGTTTAAACTTTTATTTGTGATTTTCGTCCGTTTGCGCATTGGCAAAGCTTCCTGCTTGGGTACTGTCCGCTCTTAGCGTACGGCATTGGCCAAGATTGAGGAAATCTTCAGTGCCTCTCTTCAATCCCCTTGGAACGTCTGGATAAAATTCTTGATTTTATTGGAACGGTGACGTAGTACGCATACACGTAAAGTACGATGTGTGCTTTTGCCAAGGGCCGTTCATGAACTACGTTACTAAGATTCAGTAATTTCTCACTCTCTTCTTCTTTCCTTCTTCTCCACTTATCGTATCTTTATACTCGAAACCCTCTCCTCTTCCTTTTTTGTAATTTCCGACCCCAATAGACGAACTTTCAACATAATAGTTCAATCTTTAGCTAGATAACCAAATTTTCGAGCCAACAAGAAATTTTTAACCAAGCAAGAGGATGACATCCCTTCCATGGAATATACATTTCTAATCCAAAATGACTTATTTTCGAAAGTGTGATTTTTTTACGAAAGAGTATGAACGTACCAAAATAATTCAAAGTTTTGAATTTTCAACGAAAAAAAGGTGAATATTCAAGACAGAAAAACGAATTTGAAAAGCGAATATTATTTCAACCAAGAAAGATTACTTTTCAACCAGAATAGATAAATTTTTAATAAAAAGGTCGAATTTTTTATAAAACAATAGTAGTTCGACTTTTGACGGAACAGTTGCATTTTCACCAAACAAATGGTTTTTCGACTGTAAGGGATAGATTTTCAAACGGAAAGCGAACTTTGAGTAGGAGCCTTAATTTTGAACCAATAAAGGTGTGCCTATAAAAATAGTTGAACTGTTTACAATACGAGAAAAGTTTTTACAAAATAGTTGGACTGTGAACCAAATGACAGAATGTTTGGCCTAACAAAGGAGAATTTTTGACGAAAAACATTATTCCTCCAGCAAAAGACAAATTATCAATGGAATAATTGTACATTCAACAAAGTTGTGGTTTTTTCAACAAAATAACGGAATTTTTAACGAAGTAGTAGAATCATTGAGCAAATAGTTGAATTTTCAACCTTCTTGAATTGATTTTCAATTCAACAGGCAAATTTGAAACAAAGGAATTGAATTTCTAATCATAAAAGATATCTCTAGCAAAACGATAGCATTTTAAACAAAACAGCGCACAGTGGTCCCAAACTCCCAAAAAGCTGGCCAAAAATAGAAAAATCGATTATCGATTTCGATGTTCAGTTTATGTTCGTTTTATACGAAAGGCTGTATTTTCTGCTTTTTCGAACGTTGATTTCAACAAGTGCTACTTATCAAAATAAATTATTGCGAGTGAAAACAGGCATCATACAACATGGCGATGGGCCCCTCAGGTAAGTTCAGAACTCTTTTTGGTATATTTAAAATGAATTACATATATTTCCACGTACATCATGTAATTTTCACCACATGACATAAAAATTCACTTAACTGTAGAGCTACGAAAAAACTATTACGTCCTACCACTTCCTGCGCTTAGCTGCACTTTGGCTTTTCATCCATATGTTTGTGTCACGAGTGCATGACCAACATGAGCGCTTCGAGATCTTCTCGAGATCAATAGACTTGAAAATATGAGATGTAGAATGTAAAAGCTGGAAAGAAGCAAATCAAAATGATTTTTGGAAAAAACTTTGCTTGCGAATTGATGTACCAAAAGCTGGGGCAGGGACTACAAACGACGGAAACACCGCACGTCGTTTTTTTTCAAAGTGTTCCATTGACGGCCAAAATTCTCTGTCTAGACGAAGGATTGATTGAAAATTGCAAAGTTGTGTTGCAGGCAATGTCATGCGGATTTGATATAGACATCGGAAGATTTAAAAATTACTGTCACGACATAGCCACACAATACGTAAAATTCTATGAATGGTACCCCATTCCAATATCCGTGCATATTGTTTTGATTCATGAACATCCCATAATTAATGCAGCTGCTTTACCCATTGGACAACTGTCTAAAGATGCCCAGGAAGCCCGAAACAAAGATATTAACAAATATCGCGAAAACTTTGCGCGAAAATCCTCTTGAAAGCAAACAATGAAAGACGTTTTCAGAAGGCTCCTGGCATCTTCAGAACCAGTGATATCAAGTTTGCGGAAAATGCGACCCAAAAAAAGCGACCCGCTTTCTCCAAAAGTTTTGGCACTGCTAGTACCATCATCTGCATGTGCGCCGATGACTGATTTTTATGCAGACAACAGCGATTCCGAATGTTAGGATGAAGAAATGTAACTTGTTTTTCAAATGTACAACACAAGTTCACTCAACTAAATTCATGTTTTGGAGTTTTGTTGAAATCCAGCCGCCATTTTGTGTCAGCCATTTTTTTTCTTGATACCAGATTTGAATTTCTTGACCCGGAAAACCCGTGAATATCAATTTTTACTATGAAAACACACTTATTGTAGAAATCCAGCCGCCATTTTGTATCAGACATTTTGTTTACCCAAATTTCGATACCAGATTTGAATTCCTTGATCCAAAAAACCCACGTTAATCAATTTTTATTTTGATAGAACACTTATTGTAGAAATTCAGACGCCATTTTGTGTCAGCCATGTTGTTTTTTAGAATTTGGATACCAGATTCGAATTCCTTGACCCAAAAAACATATGTATCAATGACTCACGAGCATTTTTACTCACGACTTGATTTTTGGCCAGTTTTTTCGGCTCTTTGGACCACTGTGCAGCGGGAGTATCAACAATAAAATTGGATTTTCACTTCAATATCTAAATTGATAACTCAAAAAAGACGAATTTTCAACCAAAAAGATCAATTCTTTATCAAAAGACAAAGTTAAGACCTAATACACAATTATTCAACCTAATAGTTGAACTTCCAACAGAATAACCCGATTTAAAACAAAACGGACGAATTATTGATCTAATAGTCATATTTGTAACCTACACAGATAAATATTCGATTCAGAGGACGAATTCTGAACAAAAGAATTGTATTTCATAACCAGAATAGATGCCTTGAAGAATAAAATTTCATCTTCAACATCAAAAGACCAATTTCCAAGGTTATATATAGGGATTCAACCTACTTATTAGTTTTTTATCGAAATCATCAAATTTTCAACAAAAAAGTCGAATTATTGACCATATAGTCAAATTTTCAACCTACAAATATGAATTATGCATTCAAGAGGCAAATTTCAAGCGGAGGAGTTGAATTTCAATTCAAAAAAGATGCCTTGAACAACACAATTGAATTTTTAGCATAAAAATAGAAGTTCGACCCAAATAGCTGGATTTCTAAACATATATCTGAATTAACGACCTGAAAAAGATGAATTTTCAACCAGGAAGATAAATTATCATTCAGAAGATAGATTTTGGATATAATGCATGAATATTCAACCAAATCGTTGAACATTCAACAAAAAAAAAGATATAATACATAAATAATACATCCAATAGGTGAATTTTTATCGAAATAACCTAATTTCAAACAAAATAGTCGAATTCTTCACCTGCAAACATGCATTTTCATTCCGAAGGACGAATTTTGAACAAAAGAGTGGAATTTCTAACTAAAACAGACGTCTTGAAAAAAAACAATTTCATTCTCAACAAATCACTGGATGTTCCGACAAAATTCGACAGATTTAAAACAAAATAGTGGAATCATTGACCAAGTGATATAAATGTTTCAATACATATATAAGAAAATATATATATATATAAAATACATATATTTTAAACAAAGCTATTGTCTGTTTAGCAGAAAAATTGAAGTTCCAATGGAATATTGGAATTTGGACCAATGAATAAATTTTTGACCTACAAAGATAAATTTGCAACCAAGAAGATCACTTTTTGTTTGAAAGACAAAGTCTAAATATCATACATAAATATTCAACCAAATAGTCGAATTTTCGGTGGAATAATAAAATTATCAATCAATCAGTCTAATGAGTATTGACCGAACCGTGGAAGTGTGAAACTGCGAAAAATGATTTTCCCTTATAGGCGGATTGTAAGCAAAAAAGTAAAGTTTTCAAATAGAATCGATCTTTTTATAGAGAAGTTGCGTTTATGACAAAAAATTAAGATTTCACTGAATAGTTGGATTTTTCCCAAGTGAACTTATTACTGACCAAAAAAGATACATTTTAAACCAGGAAGATCGATTCTCAACCAAAAGACCAATTTTTATATGACAATTAACAAAATTATTTAACTTCACAAAATAATCTAATTATCGAATAAATAGTTGAATTTTCAACCTACAAATAAGATGCGTTTCCAATTCAGTTGACGAATTTCGGACTAAAAAGTTCAAGGGATATAGTTGGATTTTCAACCGAAAATCTGAATTCTTGACATAATAAGATAAATTTTCACTCAAAAAGATAAGTTTTCACAAAAAAGATCAATTAACCATAAAAAGACAAATTTTCAATGTATTCCATGACTATTTAAACTAAAAGTGAACTTTCAACAAAATCACAAAGTTTTCAACACAATAGTCAAATTGTAGACAAATAGTAGAATTTGCAAACTACTAACTACTAACGTCTGAATTGATAACCTTTGAAAAATAAATTTTTTACCAAGGACATCAAATTTCTATGGAAAGAGAACTTTTAGATATAAAACATGAATATTCAATCTCATAGTTGGAGTTCCAATAAAATAAAAAAATTTTTTAACAAATAGTACATTCATTTACTAAATATTGGAATTTTCACCCTACAAAGGTACATTTTCAATAAGCTGGACGGATTTCGAACAAAACAGTTGAATTCTCAACTAAAATGGATGTCTAACAAAATGAGTTCGATTTTCAACCGAATTATCAAATTTTCGGTAAAATAGTCGAATAATTAACCAAACAGTCGAATCTTCAGCGTGAAAAGATGAATTTCCAAATCAAACGATAACTTTCGAAAAAAGTCGATTTTTCAGACAAAAAAGATGCCTCGAACAAAACAATTGCATTTCTAACATAACATTGAAAGTTCAAGCCAAATAGCTCGATTTGTATCCGACGGAGATTGGTTTTGGATTCAGAGGATGAATGAAAAAAAAAGAGTTGAATTCCAAACCGAAACCGATATTTTGAAAAAGTCGTTACCTTTTTAAGAACAAAATTGAAGTTCCAAACAAACATTTCGATTATGAACGGAATGACCGAATTTTTGACCTACAAAGATGAATTTTCCGTTAAAGGATAAATCCTGCATTTCATGAATAAATATTTAACAATATCGTTGAGTTTCTAAAGGAATAACAGAGTTCTTGCCGAACAATTTAAATGATTATTTATTAAACATTTGAATTTTGAACCCACAAAGAATAATCTTCAAATATCAGGCAAATTCCGAACAGAACAGTTGAGTTTTTAGAACCACAAAGGTAAATTTTCAGTTGATTAAATATTTCATTTTCGAATATTGATAAAAAATTCGAATTCTTAACCTACAAAAAATAATTTTCAATTCGAAATACGACTTTGAACAGGAGAGTTGAACTTCTATTGAAAACAGATTTTTTCAACAGGATAGTTGCATTTTCCACAGTGAATAGTTTTTGTTTGGAAACTTTTATCTTGGAATAATTTTGAATTCGGAGTTCCTAAAATCAATTTAAGTTTGTTATTTGAAATGGTCCAATTTACAATTACTTATCTAGACTCATTTGATCTCCATAAAATTTTAGAAATAAATTTCTTTCAGACGACAAATTATTGATATTCTTAATTCGTCAACTGAACGAATGAAAGAAAAAAGCAAAGAAATGCAGAAGAGAATGGAAGGGTTCAATAAATTATGTGGCAGGAAAAAAGAAGATGAAAAAAATGACTATATAATTCACAGAATAAACTTGGGAGTAGAACGAAGGAAGAGAAGAAAGAAGAAGAGAAAAAGAAAAGAAGAGGAAGAGAGAAGTAGTAAAGTA
>WSXT02000017.1:816043-837611 GCA_011762715.2 Neuroterus valhalla
GAAGTATAGAGTCAAGGAAAAAGAGAGTTTACAGAATTGAAGAAGAGGAGGATAGTAAAGAAGGAGAAGGAAAGTTGAGAAGAAGAGGGTTCAGATAAGAATGGAAGGAGAGAGTTGAGAGAAGGGGAATAGGAGGTCAGAAGATTATAAGAGCAGAAGGTAGTAAAGAGGGACAGAAAAGAACATGGAAAGAGTATACAAGAAGGAGAGAAGAAGAAAAGAAGAAAAGAAAAGAATAGTTCAGAGAAGTAGAGAAGAGGCGAAGAAAGTGTCTCAGATAAAAGGGTGAAGATGCTTTGAATTCCTTTACTCTCACTATCATTTTACCTTTCATCAATACTTTTCATTTCTGCCCCCTCTATCCCTTATACAGATAATTAATCACACTCAATTTTCGGAATCTAGAAGTTCCAGGCGAATATGAAAGGAGGTTCCCCTCATTGTCATTTGAAATTGATGATGTTGAGTTCCTGAAGTATGCACTTCTTTACTCCTTTGAGGGAGAGAAACGGTTGTGGAAGGAAGAAGCAGAGCAAACTCGTTCGCATTTGAAAACTAACGTCGAGTCGGTGTTCCATGAATATTTATGATATTATACATATAGTATTTTTGAGCCACTATTCTGCTAATCCTCTGCACTCGTTTATCTTGGAATGCCAGGACAGACATAATTCTTAAAAACCCTCCGACTCCATTATTATTATCATTATTATCATTATTCCACAAATAAATACTGTGCGATTAAGCTGTGATAGTCTGAGTCTGCGGAGAGTAAAATAGTGAATAAGGTTATGAAGAAAGATAGAATCTTATTCCACCTCAAAGTATTTTGTAAAACAATCTCAATAATCCAGAATTTCTTTTTCCATAAAAACTCCTCATCATTCTCATAGGCTGGATAAAGCACCTTCTGAATTTTTTCTGAAAGGAATATTTCAGATATTTCAATATAAGTAGATAAATAACGGACTTAAAGAAATAATTTATCCATTACTCATTTGAAGTAATCTATTTTGTACATTAATAAAGGGTTTCGGATGACTAGATGCATTCTCAGGAGAACGAGTTTTGATTTGGTCAGGCATTGAGGCAACGGTCTAACAATCACATTCTTCTCAGAAATAATAATTTTCTTATAAGTTGTGTAATAAAAAAAGAATTTTCAACATATTTTTTATGTCAGAACGAGGACTTTCGTTTGTGGAACAAAAGTGTAAAAAAGTGTGGGCATTTTGTGCACTTTTTTTGTAAATGACAATTGTTGATACATAAAAGATGAGGGATGAGCACATTAGGAGCGGAGGGATCTTCTAAAGGTTCTGTCGGAGAAAAAACATGTGAGAAGGGGAGAAGTAGTAATAGAAGTGATAGAAATGCAGGAAAAGTGACAAGAGCAACGTGGGAAAGAAACCAAGCAGGAAATTAGACAGAAGATGGCTGAACTCAGACGCGAAATGGAGAAAGAGGAGGAAGTTGGAGGAAACTAATAGGAGGCGGGGTGTAGAGAGATAGGGGGGGGGGGGATTAGAGTGTTCAAGTCGTGCTAAAAAGGATAAATGCCAAGGTTCAGGTTGATGAAGCAGGAAGTGAAGGAAGGGACAAGAAAAGAAGGGGTAAATGACACTAGTAACATTTAGGAATGAAGAAGACGAGAGGGATATAATATCAAAGAAAAAATTATTATATGATAGTGAGCAGAGAATAGAGGATGGTGTGCCATGGAGAAGAAGACGTATGCAATACAAGTTGAGGAAAATATCGGGCAAAGAAAAAGGATTGGGGAAAAGGGCTTGGGTTACTTGAATGAAGATGAGTAGAATCCAAGGAGTTGGATGGAGATGTGAGAAAGGAACGGCTGATAGAAAAGGAAGAAAAGAGAAGAAAAAAAGGGAAAAAGAATAAAAAAAGAGAAGAATAAGAAACAGGTTACTGAATGAAGTTGAATGAAAGTGAAGAGATGAGGAGTTTATGAAAAAGTGAGGAAAATGGGAATTCCTTTGGTGGTAGAAAAGATTAATATGAGAAAGGAGATATAAAAGATTGTGAGAAAATGTGTAAACAAAGGTATGCTGGAGGAATTTAAGGAGATATTAGAACTGATGGAAGAAGATGAAGAGGGAATTTTCTTGCAACGTGAAAAGATTTGAATGCATGAATAGGGGACGGAGATAAGTTGCTGAATGGGAAAAAGAAGAGATCGTTGAAATGCTTTGGGTGGATTGGATGGTTTATCTAGAACGGAAATATGAAGGATGTTGAGGAAGGTGGATATACACGCTCATGAGGTGAATTTGGGAGAGTCATTGGTCACATGATAGTGGACGAGAAGTTTACAAGGAAGTCCAAGAAACTAGAAGTAGAAGAATACGTAGGTTCTGATCATTTCTTGATAATACTGACATTTGATGTTAAAAATGGTATGAAAGGTAAGGCTAAAAAGAAAGAGAAGGTACAAAAAAACAGGTGAAGGGGATGGACTCATGGATGGGAAAAAGCGATTTAAGGAGAAACTCAAGTGAGGAAGAAGTTTGAAAGTAATTGGATGACGAATATAGAAAAGGGTAAACCAGTATATTGAGATGGTAGAATAGGAAGAGTGTTTCGAAGATTTGCTACGAGGCGTAGATAGTAGAGTCCGAAAGGAAAGAGAAGAAGGAAGGGAAGGAGATGAGGGAAAAGCTCCTGGTTTGGTGGAAATTCCATATAAAGTGAAGAAATATAAGGAGAACGAACATAAGGAATAGGGATAGATCATGTGTAATAGAGTGTGTAGACGAAGATGTGCGGATATGTGGAAAGAAAGGACAGTAGTTAGAATATTGAGTTTCAAAGAAAATGAATTTCAATGTAAAAAAGACGGAGATAATGCAGTTTTGAAAAAGAGATGGAAGAAAAATGTAATGACTAGAACATAAAAGGAGGTGTTGGTGGAAAAGGTATAGGATAGTTCAAAAATTTGAATATATATCTTGCAAGTAAATGGAGATCATATAGAACATATGAAATAGTAAATAAAAATGTCGTGAAGGTGATAAGGCAGGTAAGATGAATTAGAAGAAAAAGGTTCATGGAAGATTGGGAAAGGAGCATATCGTTGTTAAATACGTAAGTGTGGTTTATATTGGAATACTAAGCAGAAATAGATCGGTGGAAGAAAAATAAGAGATGGAAAGGTCACAGAAAAGATTTTCAGATGGACGATAGGAATGGATTGAAGAATACCTGGACATATGAATATGGAAGATAAAAGGAAGGAAAAAAAAGGCGATTGATTTTATGAATTCCGAAGCAGAGAAGAGAAGATTATTAAAAGATTGGAAAGGATCGAGGAGTCAAAATCAAATAAATGGTATGTAATTATTAGACGGAAAGAGTTTCAAAGTATTTAAGAATGTAGTGGGGAGGTAGAAGGTGGACGGGGAAAACAAGATTCAGATAGGGGAACATGGTTAGGTAAGTAATGTATTGGAGGAAAAGGGGTATTATAACATGTATCGGAAGGATGTGGGAAGGAATGTACGTTAAAAGAAACATACAAGAGAATATGTAAGGATTTTAGGGAAGGAAGGAGGAGGAAAATGTAAAGAATTCAGAAAGGGTGTGAAAGAAGGAGGAAACAGAAGCTGCTTACACATCATAAAGAAAAAAGAAAGAGATGAAGAGAGAAAAAGAGAGAGGAGAGAGAAGATTCTAGTCACAGCTTTGGAAAAGACCTCCCACCACTCACCACTGCATGCTCACGCGCATTGCCACCTGCCGAAGCTCGAGCGATAGTAGCTTAGATAGCTCTGAGTCATGAGGGGGGATAGAGGTTGTTCAAAAGATATTATGTAGATGATATTATGTATTACCAACTCCTATGGGGGGGGCATCCCCCTGACCCCACCCCCTGTCTACGCCATTGTCGAGCGATGAGTAAAAGCTTCGTTGTTAGCAGGAGAAGTGGGGGAGAAGGGGGGGGGTATTAATTCTAAACTCCTTAGTCGATGACGTCAGCATTGCAAATTTTCGTGATCACAACTGTGCCCATTTTTGGGTTAAAAGCATAAAATATACTATTTAGTTCGTAGATAGTCAATTTGAGATCACCCATATTTAACCAGAAGCTCTTGTTCCTCATACGCGATTTGGGACACGTAAGGGCGTTTCTAATCGTTTGTATTTCCGTAGTCAGACCAGGGTAGAGATTATGATAATCTCGGTTAAGGAAGCGTCTCTCTGTTTGGATTATTTGAGGAGGAAACTCCTTCTCAGAGGATATGCGACTTTCACCTCTCTCCTTTTCCCCCCTTATGGAATTTCTTCATTTGTCTTGCTATCTCTTCCTCTTTACCTTAATTCCTCAAAATCCTTTGCTCTCTATACGCTTGTGAGCCTTTGAGCTGATTCCTAACTTGACTCACTATAATCTCTTGTAAACTCGCTGCAATATTTGGAAGCACTAACTACAAAGACCTTACATTTTATACTATTTTTTTTGTCCACGAGAGTATATAATTGTCAACCAAGAAAGATATTAAGTTACTAGGGGAAGGGATGTTCAACAAATTTTCTCCATTTTCTATAAAATAGTTCAATTTTCGAAACAAAAATTATAAGTTCTTATCATAATATTTAAATCCTTCAACAAGAAATTTTGTTCCACTGAACAGATGTACCTGTACCAACGAAAAAAGTTCGAATTTCAACAGTTGCATCTTAAACTAGAAAAAAGGAACTCCCAGTCAAAAAGATAAAATTCCAACCAAGAAAATCAGTTTTCAATCAGAAGAGAACTAATTCACAACAAAATAGTCAAAGTTTTAACAAGAAATGAGTTCTAAGCATTTAAAATGATATCTCATGAAATATGAATTGATAATATTCTATATAACTATAATATTGATTGACTATATAATTAATATTTCTATTTCAAGCCAAGTAAATAAAAATCCTAGATGAGAGACTTCAGATTAAACCAGAAAACAAGAACTTCCATAAAATAGTTGAATCCTTACCCAAAAAAGTTCATTCCATTTATTTTTCTACAAGAAAGTAGATATCTCTTACCAAAAAGAACCATTCTCAACGACAAAAATCATCCCAAACTGGATAATCGCACATTTTTGTTTAAAGGTTAAACTCCTAAGAAAAACATAATATTTCCACACCATTTAGGGTTTGCTGAAAGACGGTATAGAAACATGTAATTCTGACGAAAGAATAATATCACTCGGAGACATGAACGGCTGGGTCGCATGCAACGCGATTGTACCGACAGAGTACTTGGCCATTTTGGAGTCCGCAATTCAAACGATGATGGGGATGAATTTATTAGTTAAGCTCAGAAAATTCTATGTTTATAACAGAAACTTAGTTCAGGTATAAAATGATACACATATATACTTAGTAGAGAGGTGAAAGCCGTAGTATGATCGACTTCGTTAGAGTAGACCAGAAGTACAAGCAGGCAATCGTGCAATATTCAATATCTAGGGCATCGCAAAGGAGAGTGGAGAACAGTGGAAGAGCACAAGAATGTAGAGGGAGGATGGATAATACTGCGGTACAGGATTTCCAATACTGCATCGGAAGTATGTGGTAATGCTACTTTAGGAAGGAAGTGTCAGAGGTCTGAGCGATAAGGAAACGTCTGGAGAGGGAAGAAAATATTTCTGGTAGAAGCAAGTAGGGATGTAAGCAAATCAGAAGAGGACAAAAAAACGTCAAATGATTTCAAATGGAATAAGAAATTATTTTGGAAAAGGGGTTTAAAGACTCGGAGAGGAAAAATTAGCATTTATATAGTCTGAATAAATGTGCACGATATTTTTTGCATTATTAGAAAACCATAGAATGGTGAGATTGATGGTCTGAATGACATTACCTCTGAAATGCTTAAGGGCGGTGGCGGGTATTTGTTTGTGTGGCTGCCTTAATTAATTCAATATGTGTGCTGTGAAAGGCAAAGTTCTCAATGATTGGAGAAAGGCGACAGTCGTCAAAGTCTATAAGGAAGAGGATAATCAAGACGACTGTTATAATCGCAGAGCGATTAACCTGCTTAAAACTGTGGGCAGAACATTCTCCAAAATAATTATTATCATTTTCATGGAAATAATGAAGAATCTTAGAATATCAGCGTGGGTTTATTCCAGGAAGATCATGTGCAGATCAGACATCAAGCTTGAGGCAGATCACAGAAAAAGCCCAAGGTTAAAAAAATAGCTTTATATGCATTTGTTCATCTAGAAAAAGCTTTTGACAGGGTTTCCTACAAAAATTCAAAGATAAATACTAGAGGAACTAGAGATTTTTACGCAATGGATCTAGAAGACTCAATCGTTGAAAAATGTCGTTTGAGAAATTAATCTTTTAACAGAATCAGCGGAGGTTCGAATTGAAAACATTAGCGTAAATAAACTTGGAAAGTTCTTTTGCCTTTCTAAAGACTTCATTGTTGACAGGGGTGGCAAACAGGATGAATGAGGCAGGGGATGCTTTCACTTTTTTATTTCTTCTCTTCTCTTAGAGAGCCTGGGTGAAAGGATAAATGAATATCTTGAACTTCCTTCTCAACTACATGGAAGCGATAAGTTTTCTTCCCCTGAAACCTTTTGAAGTACAAGAGATTCAATGAGAGACTTGATGAAAGGTGCAAAGCAACATTTTAAATAAAAGCAATCAAGCGTCTTCGTAATTAATAAATTCCTCTTCATTTTCAATGTGTCCTTCGATGACGAGTGATCGAATGTTTCCAGCTTTTCAGTCCTCCTCCATCCTCTCTACTCATCTCATCTTCTACTTTCAATCCTCTCGTTTTACCTACTGCCTTCAATCATTCGTCTACCATCCCTCCTCATAATGGAATTTCCTTACCACAATCTTGCCATCCTTCCTCCCTTCTCTTCCAATAATTCTCTATCTCTTTCCTCAAACCCTGCTACATTGCAATATCGTATTCCTCATTTATCCAAAATTTTCCATTTTCCGAAATCATAAATTGCTTTTCTTTTATCACACTTCTTTCCTTAATATATTCCTCCTATCATTATTTCTATCTCTTAATCTACGTTTCGTTATCCCATTTTCATATTCTTGAGCTTTTTCTCGAATCGCTCTTCTTACTCTATTGAAAAATCCCTGCGCCGGATTTTTTTACCTTCACTTCCTCTTGACCCTTATCTCTAGTACCCCTTTCAACCTCTTATTTCAGTATAATTGAAATATAATAGAATAGGATAGAATTAGCATGGAATCTATACGATTTTCCACCTCAAGTTTCTTGCCTTTTCTGTTACCCTGTCATTCACATTCACATAATCAATGACCGTTCTCTTTTCAACTCATGAGCGTGTATATCACCCTTCCTTATATCTTCATCCCGTTCCTCTCCTATCTTCCGTCCTCTCCTAATACAAGCTTGATCTGCTCTTCATTTTCTTGCATTATTTCTTGAATCGTTCTATTGCTTTGCTTTTCCTACTCCTCTCTGCATTTTTGACCTGTCGACGGAAACTTCTTGTTAACCCTCCACTTACTCTTTCCCATTCTTCTCACCTATCCACGTTTCTATCAATACTACCACCACACTGTTTTTTTACTGGATATTTTCCGCCAAATACTTATCTTTTCTCTCTAATCGTGCTACACTTTGGTATCGTATCCTCCATAAAGCCCTTCCTTCTTCTCCTATCTTTATCTCTCCTGCTGATAATCCTTGCATTCCTCCATTAATTACTGTTCCATTCTTCACTGTTAACATTTCATTCTTATTCCCATCACCATCTCTTCCATGGCTCTGCCTCTCCTTCTCCCCTTTGCTTTTTGACCCTGTCAACGATAACTTTCTGTTAACTGTTCCCTTACTATTTTCCAATCTCTTTGCATTTCCACGCTCCCATTATTACTATTACATCACACGTTTTCACTGACTGTTCCTCACCAATTACTTATCTTTTCTCTCCAATCGTGTTTCATTTTAGTTGGATATTCTCCATTTTTCCATTTCTTCTCCTCCTATCTCTATCTCTCCTGCCAATAATCCTTGCATTCCTTCCTTTATCACTAATCCATCCTTCACTGTTACACATTCCTTTCTTATTACCATCACCATCCCCTCTACGGCTCTGCCTCTCCTTCTCCCCTCTGCATTTTGACCCTATCAACGACCACTTTCTGTTAACTGCTCCATTACTTTTTTCCAATCTCTTTGCATTTCCACGCTCCCATTATTACTTATACCTCACACGTTTTCACTTACTGTTTCTCACCAATTACTTTTTTTTTTCTCTCCAATCGTTTTACATTTTAGTGAGATATTCTCCATAAACCCCTTTCTTCTTCTCCTATCTTCATCTCTCCTGCCAATAATTCTTGCATCCCTACCTTAATCACTGTTCCAACCTTCTCTGTCAGATATTTCTTCCCTAATCCCATTATCAGTCTTTCTACTGCCCCGCCTCTACTTCTTCTCTTTGCATTCTGAACTTGTCAACGATAACTTCCTGTTAAACCTCCCCTCACTCTTACCCATTCCTTTTCATCTATCCACGTTCCCATCATTACTACCACCTCACACTTTTTGACCACCAATTACCTATCTTCTTTCTCCGATTCTGCTACATTTCAGTAGCATATACCTCATAGACCCTCCTCTCCTTCTCCTATCTTCATCCCTCCTTTTCAAAAATCCTTGCATCCATCCCTCAATCACTGTTTCATCCCTCACTGTTATATATGCCTTACTCATTTTAATCATCATCCCTTCTATTGTTCTGCCTTCCCTTTTTCCCTTTGCATTTTGTACCTGTCAACGATAAAATCCTGTTACCTTTTCTCTCACTTCTTCCAATCCTCTTCATTTTTCTGCGTTTCCATCATTACTATTACCTCACTTTTTTCTTGACTGACTCTTTGTCACCAATTACTTATATTTTCTCTACAATCGCGCTACAAATCAGGAGCGCATTCTCCATTTATCCCTCCCTTCTTCTCCTATCTTTATCTCTCCTGACAATATTCCTTGAATCCCTCCCCTAATCATTGTTCCACCTTCGCTCTTACATATTCCTTTCTTATTCACATCACCGATTCTTCCTTTGCTCTACCTCTCATGCTCTCCTTTGAATGTTGAACCTGTCAACAATAACTTCCGGTTAAATTTACCCTTACCCTTTCTCATTCTTCTCGTCTATCGACGTTCCCATCATTACTACCACTTCACACTTTTTTACTGGCTATTTTCCACCAATAAATTATCTTTCATCTCCGATCCTGCCACATTTTAGTAGCATATTCTCCATTCACCTATTTCTTCTCCTCCTATCTTTATCTCTCCTACCAATTTTCCTTGCATTCCTCCCTTAATCACTATTCCATCCTTCACTGTTACACATTCCATTCTTATTCCCATTATCATCCCTTCCATGGCTCCGCCTCTCCTTCTCCCCTTTGAATTTTGACCCTGTCAGCGATGACTTTCTGTTACCTGTTCCCTTACTATTTTCCAATCTCTTTGCGTTTCCAGGCTCCCATCATCACTATTACCTCGCACGTTTTCAATGACTGTTCCTCACCAAATACTAATCTTTTCTCTCTAATCGTGTTACATTTTAGTAGGGTATTCTCTATCAACCCTTCTCTTCTTCTCCCATCTTCATCTCTCCTGCTAATAATTGTTGCATTCCTATCTTAATTACTGTTCCATCCTTCTCTGTTAGATATTTCGTCCCTTATCCCATTATCAGTCTTTCTACTGCTCTGCCTCTACTTCTCCTCTTTGCATGTTGAACCTGTCAATGATAGGTTCCTGCTAACGATCCCCTTACTCTTTCCCATCCCTCTTCATCTATCCACGTCTCCATCATTACTACAACCTCACACTTTTTCACCACCAATTACTTATCTTATGTCTCCAATCCTGCTGCATTTAAGTAGCGTATGCCCCATTTACTCTTCCTTCTCTCCTCTTGATTTTTTCTTTTTACTATTCCTTATCCCCTCTTCTTTTCTTCATTCCTTAACGTAACCTACACACACTGTACTTTCTGCTCACTTTTCTATCACTCCATCTCAATCTCACCATTCAATTTATATCTTTATTCCGATATGCAGGACAGGTATTCCCTTTCCTTCTATTCCCTCGTCTTATTCTATTTCCCTAACTGGCACTGCATACCCCTTTGTTTTCTCGTCCACACATCCTCTTACCTCTCCTGGTTCCCATTAAATTCTATGGAATTCACAGCAGGTCAATACCCATGAGAAATCCAGGTTGCTCTCCACCTGAAATCCAACAGCAGACTAATCGACCTTTAAAATCTCTGGCGTTCAAGCCCCTTGTGTCATTAAAAGCGAGAGAATTCTGAGATGAGCATCTTCAACAACAGAGTGGTACGGAATCTCATTTTAGCTTTTTATTCCCAAATAATTTTTTGCAAATTGTTCTATCTCCTGAAGTTCAGTTTGATTGACCGAAATTTTGTGTTTTCATCGTCTGAAAATCTAGTGAAGTCCCAACTTGAAGTGGAGCTATATCACCCGTTTTTATATCAGAAAAGTTGAGGTTGGTTCCTATGATAGAAAAGAGAATGGGAAAGGAGGAGGAGGAGGAGGAGGCAAAGAATAGGCAAATATTCTCAAAAGAAGACTTCGTCGGACATCTTTCGGTCCATTGATCTGACAGAATGATGTAGATTCGTCGCGCGCATCGCGCGACTTAGGAGCCGTGCGAAGCGCCGCGCAATGCTCTGGCCATTCGTTTTCGGGATGACAGACCGATGATTTGTGGAGAGACTCACGGGGTTTCCTGATTTTTATGTAAGAGGGCCAGCAAAGATGGCGCCAAAGACTCAAGTCTCAGACGATCATAAATTAAGTAGTGAACCGACAGGGCAGGCTTCAGTAAAATGGCATCCCTGGGTTATGATACCTTCCTCATCCCTTGCCTAATTTAGTAAAAAACTAAAATTAGAATTTCCTATTCATAGGACTAAAGAGAAACCATGAAATTGAATTAATAAAAAAGAGGAAGGTTATTATTTCCAACAAAGTGGCTTGATTTCGATCGAATGCTTAAATTTTCTAGCTATAAATTCTTCACCAAAATATTTCCGATTTTTTATTTTAAAAACATTGAACTTCTAACCACGATCTTGAATAATCAACTGTTATTGATGAATTTGTGAGCATTCGATTGAATTTTTGACAAAAAAAGAAGATAAAATCTCTCTAAAATGGAATAAACTTGTTGAATTTCTGATAGAATTCTGCAATTTTGTAGGCGTGGTATATCAATAAATTTCGAACGAGGTAATTTATTTATATAAAAATATAGTTGGAAATTGAGTCAAACCAAGACATCTTGTTGAGTAATGGATGTTTCAAAATCTTCTGGTCATGGGTTTATAATCTCTATTAAAGATTGACTTACTATTGGAAATTCAAATCCACATCATTCTGGAGGTAAACTATGCATTGTTGATGAGAATTTATTTATTCATCAACATTATCTTTTTCTGTAGGAACTCCAACTAGCCTGGGTTCGGATATAAAATGTCTAGTTGAATTGATAATTTATCCCTTTGGTTCCCCATCTCTACCGCGAAATTTGTATTTTTTAGTTTCTAATGAAACTATTTCGAGGAAAATTTCTCATCCTCATTCGATGATCCATTTAGTAAGTTAAAGATTCAGCACTTTTGGTGGGATATTCAAAAATAAATTTTCGAACAAAATCATCTGGTTCTGTCTGAAATAAAATTCGTTTGGAGCGAATGAAATCTTTTAGCCAATTTCCATATTTTTGAATGAAATTCTACTGTTCGTAAAAAATTGACCATTTCCGCTTCAATTTAAAAATCCTCATTGATATTCTCCCCTCTTGCAAATATTATTTTAGCTATTCGGTTGAAACTATGTTCTTCTATTTAATTGAGCGTACGGGTTGCAGAACGGCCGTAGCGCTTGTACTCAGCCAGTCTAGTAGGCAAGAGAGGGGATAACGCGTTGCGACGAGCCGAGTTGATTGGACAAAGCTTAGTTTCAAAGTTATTCGTCCAAACAATTCGGCATGTAGCTGCATGTAGCTACTCGCCATCCCCTCTCTTGCTTACTTGACTCGCGGAGTCCATGCGCTAAAGCCGTTCTGCAATCCATACGCTCAATTGAACGTTTTTTTATTCTGAACATAAATCTTTTCTTCTGAATTCAATTTTTTTTGTTCAAAGAGGTCCATTTTTTTGTTGTGAATCGATATTTCGAACAAAAAATTGCACTATTAGTCTAGGCATTGCGTCGGAAAAATGAGTAGAATTCCTGAAAAATTCTTTCTTCCAATTTTTTTTTGAGAAATAGGTTCCGAGTTATGGTACACTAAAAATTGCCCAATTTTTTCGATTTTTTCGATTTTCAGCGACGAATCGCTGAATCTCAAAAACCACTTTATACCTTTCTTGCTAATTACTTTACAGATAAGTGCTTCACAGGTGAGGTAAAAAAGACTCGATTCCCTTTGATAAAAAAAAAAAAAATGTTCTAACTGAAGTAGGTCATGAGTTATGACCCCTCAAAGTTGACTATTTTGCCTCTTTTAGGGGCAAAAAAAAAGTTAAATTTTTTTCCAAATCAATCGTTCCAGGTTAAGTTTACGTCAATGTCAATACAACATGAAATAGAGTGAACGAAAATCTGCATACATCTAAAGAAAAAAAGTTTTCTAGCCCTATTAGTTTAGGAATTGCAAGGTTTCGAAAATTTCCTTCTTTTGGGCGTTTTTGACCAAAACCGGTCTTTGAAGAATATCTTGTTTCCTGCAAGTCTCACAACAAATGAACAAATAATTTTTCATAACAAAATATTGCTGTCACCACTTCTGATTTTTTTTTTGCCATTTTTTTGTACTTTTGTGGCCAAAAGGTAATTGTAATTGGTGCAAAATGTTTAATATATTTTTTTATCAATAAATAAGCATGGTCATATCTCGTGACCTATTAGGGCTAGGACACTTTTTCTTTAACTTACGCTAAATTGACTCTACTTTCAATATTTTTGTACGAATTTTGTCGTGGGACTTACGGGAAACGAGGTTTTTCCAAAAAGCAAAACCTCTTTGTTCTTGGTCAAAAATGACCAAAAGAACGGAATTTTTAAAACCTCACAATTCCTAAACTAATAGGGGCAGAAGACTTTCCTTTTTCTAAGTGTACGCAGATTTTTGTTTACTTTATTTTATCACGTAGCATGATCAACGTAAACTTACCCTAAAACGATTTATTTTCAAAAATTGAAACTTCTTTGTTTGCCCCTAAAAAAGGCAAGAACAGTCAACTTTGAGGGGGCCTAACTCTTGACCTGTTATAGTTAGAACATCATTTTTTTTTTGGAATCACAAAGAATTAGGTCTTCTTCAACTCACTCTTAGAACACTTATTTGTGAAGTAATAAGGAGAAAGGTATAGAGTGCTTTTTGAGAATTAGCGATTTTTCGCTGAAAATCCAAAAAATTGGGCAATTTTCAATGTACCATAACTCGGAACTTATTGAAGATAGCGTATTATTTTTGTAAATGAATTTTCTCCTAATTCAGTTTTCTTTCTTTCAACCATTGGACATTTTGCTTTTCGATGCAATAAGAATAACCCGTACACGCAAACGAAAAATTTTGAAATGTTTCCAAAAAAAACCCGGGTTCCCCCTCCTAATCGAGGACACTTTTTTGATATGTCAAAGAGGATCCCTTAATGAAGCGTTCTCTAAAAAAAATTGGAAGAAGGAATTTTTTTGGGAGCGAAATTACCAGATGCCTGGACCATATTGGATTTTTTGTTCAAAATTTGTATTATTCTTCCGTTGATTTAATTATTTTGTCCTCAAATCGAATTCTTGGCTTCAGATTTCATAAAAATCTAGCACAACCCCAGCAGAAAATATTTTTGAACGCACAGATTTCTAGGCGTCCTCGAATCGATCGTGACACAATGATAGTCATTGAATCTTTGATAATCAGATCATTCTGTCGCTCAATGTCTGAATAACTTATTATCATTAATATTCCATTGACCTGGGAGTCAGCAAGTGCTTTTTTTGCCAGCATCACACTCGTCTCACAAAACAGCTGGAATGCAGTTGGTGGATTAACCAGTTAAGCAATCATCCCAGCTGAGTAGTTTCATGAAGGTAATAAACTTATTCCTCCGAGAAAACTCCTCCACAAGGGTCCATCAGCAACCAAAATCTCTTGTTTCCAGCATCTCCTTCTTCCCCATAAAAAATTGTCCTCTGTAAATCTCTATCCTTGCAGGTATATTTTTTCCTCTTCTTTCATGAACCTTTCCATGGGAATCCCGGTGTTCCTATAACCTTCCATTCTTTTTTCCTTCACAGTCGCATTTCAACATTTCACCCATTCCTTTCTTAACACTAAACACGAACTTTTCCATGTTTCGCAGGAATCGTATGCCAATCGCGTCTTCTTCACTTCATTCCTTTCCTGCACTGAATTACCATTCGTGACAAATTTTAGGATGAAATTGATCAACTGACACTTACTGTTTCGAGAAAATAAATAAATCTGGTTGACATCACTTCTCTTGAGGGAAGGTTGATCTTTGGTCATACAGTTTGCAAAGCACGCGTCGTTTCTTCGAAAAGAGGAAGTCAAAGTTAAAGTCAAGTTTAAGCTACTGTCACGAGACGCAGGCAGGAGAAGTTCTACGACGTGAGAGATGATATGTGTCAGGTCCACAATACGCGACTCTTGTACGACCCGCCCAAGTAAATGTTATTTCCGCAGTTGCATAATTGTGATTCTGTGAGAAACATGCTGGCATTAACGTTGGGTACTCCACATCCTGAGTTCAGTGATCCCTTCCAAATAGAAGCTCGTCAAAGTCAGAAACTCTGATTCTACTTGAATTAATATAAATTAAGCCTCAGAAGATGATCAAACAATAACAACGAACTCCAGAAGAATAGCGGACCAAATAGAAGAAAAGTTCGGGAAGAAGTATAGCAAAAAGAACTTCCATATTTCACTTAGAAGGTACAAGAAAAATATGAAATCAAAATCCTTGAAGAGAGGAACCTCCAGCAAGAAAGAGGTCCTTTCATTCCTTTCATCTTCTGCAAGAAAATACTCCTTATCCATCATTGATGATTCATAAAGAGAATTGGAATTTTCCTTCTATTGCTCATCCACACTTTCTGTTACGTTTGAAACTAACTACGTTCACACATGGAACCTCTACCCTTTTACGCTCTTGCCGTCCTTTAGCTTTTCCCTTATTCCTTCAAAGAATACAAATTGAAATGAAAAGTATCCTCAAGATGAAAGGAAAATACGATGTGTGATATAGAAGAGAGAGTGAGGAGGACAAATGTTGTGATGAGGCAGGTGTGGGATATGGGAAAGAGGTTGTTTGTAGACGACTTTGGAAGGAGCATGAGGAGGGAGACAGGAAGAACAAGTTGATGATTCCTGACAGGTGGCTAAACGTGCAAGTATGAGGAAAAAAGAAAAGTCGAGCTGTGGAAGCATGTAGAGCTTCAATAGGTTCTGGCTTCTTGAGGATATAAAAATGTATGAGATGGGGGAGCTCAGAAAGAATGTGAAGGGTATGAAGGAGGACGTAACAATTAGGAAAGAGAAATGGGAAAGAGGAATGAAATATCTGAGCGAGAAAGTAACAGTTTCAGAGACAGGGGCCGTGTTAGTAGGGAAGGAAAAAGATGGGATGAAACAGATGGAGGAGGATCTTAGGGTTTGGATGGAAAGGATAGACAAAAGATTTGTGTAGGTAGAAGGTTTCAGGTCATGGCGGCTTAAGTGGGGATAGAGGGAAGAACAGGAATGAAGCAGTGGTGGTGGAGTTGGAGAACTGGTAAGATGAGTTTACGGTGAAGGCTGGATATTAGGAAAAAAATAGAGAAGAAAATTCTGCTTTGGGATAAAGAGAAAGAAGAGTTGAGAGAAATGCAGAGATACTTGTTCCGGAGGAAACATGGGGGGGGGGAGGTACAGGAACAGCAGAGTGGTAGTGATAAAGGTGCTCTTTTGGGATGAAGCAGGAATAAAAAAGAAAGATGAGGACTTCTGGAGGTTTTCGCAGGGATTCGATGTTGCTGGACTAGCAGAAACGTAAATGGAGGGCAAAGAGTGGAGCAGGATTAAACCAAGGCTACCAAGAGGATTCAGGTGGAGGCTCAAAGAAGCGGTCAGTGTAATGAAACAAGGGAGGGCTAGTTGAAGATTTTGACGGAGAACAGGAAGAGGTTCAAAGAAGAAATTCATGGGTGAACAGAGGGGCAGGGGATGCAAATGAGGGCTGTTAAAGTAGGAGGGGTAACGTGCAAGTTCGTGAGAGTGTACAATTGGGAAGGGATGAAATGGATTGAAGGTATGATGGAAGGAGTTTTAGGCGAAGAAGAGGGGAGGGAATGGTTCTACTAAGGAGGAGGTATGGGTATTTCAATGTGAAAATGGAGGAGGGAGAGGGTCTCTACACGGATGGGAAAAGTTTTGGAAGGAGGTCCAAGGAAATGGTTATGAGTAAGGACGGGTATATTTGAAGAGACTTGATGGTTCAAAGAGGGTAGGCGGTCGTGAATAACATGATAACAGGGGACAAACATGGAGAGTACACGTATGTGAGCAAGTTGAGGGATTTAGTACTAGACTTCGAGGTCATGAAGGGTGGTGAAAAGGTGCAAGGAGACGGAGAGATTTACAGTAGAAAATGTAAAGGATTAGGGAATCAGCCATCAAACTAATGGATATGAGGAGGAGGCGGCGAAAGGAATGGAGAAGGAGTTTCGATAGGGAAGAGAGAAATATGGATAGTGGAGGCTCTATCGAAATTCCAGGAGCCGTTAGGAGTAGTAAGTTTCGAAGGGGAATGTTTGAAGAGATACAAGGAGGACTGAAAGTGAAAAGGGAAGAGTGAGTGTAAGAAAAAAGGATTCAGAAAGAAGAGAAAAGAAGAAAAAAGAAGTGGTGAAATCTTTGCGGGATAGGTAATGCAAGAGAATGAAGAGAAGACTTAAAAAAAAGTACAAAAAAAGGAATCGGTAAACCGCGAAGAGGAGTTGAAAGGTGTTAAGGCCAAGGGGGACGTGTAGAAGATAATTTATAGGTAAGGGAAGCGTATGGAGGGAATAAGTTATAAGAAAAGAAGCAAGGGGGAGAGAGGGTGTGCAATGTTAACAGATTTCTCGGAAAGTAGAGAAGGGGTTGATAATGCCACTGTATAAGAAACAGAACAGGAATATTATATAAGAATCGAAGGGAAAGTTGGCATCATTTGATAGGTAGAGGTTGTGTGAGGCGATGAAGGAGAGGGGAGAAGAGAAAGGTCCCATCGAGAGGGTAAGGGAGGTGTATGAAGAGACGGAGGATAGGCTGAGAGGGAGGCAGGATCTCGGAGAGTTACTGGATGGATCGGAAGTTGAGGCAGGGGTGCTCTGGAAGGAGTGGAAGGAGAGAGAGAGAGAGAGATGTTTGCAGATGACTTTGAAATGTTTTTCGTCTCGCTTGTGATGAGTGCGCTTCTGTATGAAGTAGAAGTATATGGGTAGGAGGAAAGGAGGTGTAAATAGGGTACATGAGAGTAACATCAAATGGACACTGGAGTCGGACAGAAGTACACCTAGTTTTATCGTAAGGAGTGAGACAAGGAACGAGTTTAAGGATCCCGCAAGGAAGACAAGTATGCCGGTTCGAAAAATGCAAGGAGGTGGAAAGGAGCGGAATGAGCATGGATGTAATACTGCATAAAAGAGGAGAAAAATGGGTGATTACATAGGTGAGAGAGGTGCTAGATGAGATGTTGAGGAAGAGGGAGGAGGAAGAGGGGGAAAACGGACATGGATGTATAAGGTGGAGAGAATGTGGATTGAAGATCAATGCATATAAGGTAAATAGGACATAAAGAATAGCGAATAAGTCACAGTAGATAAGGAAAAAGTAGGAACGGTGGAGACAGAGTTTGGCCATGCAAGGCTGGCAAAAGGTAGAGAAATGCGTGCGGAGCAAAGCAAGGAAGACAAAGTAATACGAGCGAGCGGTTACAATAACGTCAAATCGAAATTAACTGACAGAGCATGTACTATCAACAAAGGAAATTTTCCGGTTTGAACAGGTACTGATCTCTGTTCACTCCCATTCCAGTAGAAAGACTCAAAGAAGCTCCAAGCTTGTCAATAACCCTAAAAGAGTGAATCTGGTTCACAAAAAAGTTTCGCTGGAGCCAGAGTAAGGACTGATATAATTAATTATAACAGAGAGAAGCGTGTTTGATGTCGGAGGAACGATAGAAGCTCGATTGATCGGTTTATTCAAAGGGCCAAGAAAAGAGAGGAAAATTGCCGACATTTGCCGGTTGGTCCTGAAGGCTGGCTGATGGGTGAACGAAGGGCCAGGGTGCTGGGGGTGTTGGGCTTCAGGGAGTTATGTGCCAAAGCAAAGCAGAGATTGGCTCTGTTCGCGGTTCTGTTGTGCTGCCTTTCGCTAGCGTCGACACTCCGACAGCTCTTTCATCTATGGATGATTACGGACTTCCCGCCACTGCTGCCCCAACCACTTTCCTTCTCATCTCATCACTTCTCTGAATTTAGACAGCCTGGAAAACTTACCTGGTAATTACTTACCTTGAGTTAGAAAATAATTAATGCATTCGCGAACCGAACTTCAGCACAGCTTTGGCAAGACTTACTTCATCAGACTTGAACATCTTTTTTTCTTGATTCTTTCGCTTTTATTACTTATTCTGTCAAAACTACCATTATCGAAAAGAGTTTATCGTCAATGTATCTTGGAGATTGTTTTTCAACAACCAATTGTAGACCACTGATGACTGACCACCTCACTAATGACTTTGCAAGGCGATAACTCGATCAGGGATGAGTCTAGAACCTGTTTTTTGAAACAGTTTCAAAGTTCATGAAATTTAACATTTACTTATCCTTGGTAGAGCTATTCGCCATTTCCTGAAGAGACCAAAGTACGTGATATTTGATCAGCTTTTTGCTCATTACCACAAATTGTTTAGCCTTATCTATTTGATTTCTTATGAAGCATCAAGATCACACCTAAAAAATTTTTGAAAAATTGAAAACCAACTCTAGATTCTGAAGAACTATCTATGAGTTCTGGTAAAACTTTAGTAAATCAAATTGAATTGAATATTATAAAAATTGGGAAGAGGAAACGTCACTTAGATATGCATCTGTGTACCAATCGAACAACTTAGGATCCTATGTTATTTACCTATATTTCCACCAATTAAATATCAGATCTCTACTTATTTAAGAAATAAGATAGATTAGAGAAAGTTGCAGTTTCGGTGAGGAAGAATGAAAATCATAAGATAAAGCAGATGCAAAAAAGGTAAAGAGTAGGTTAGATATGAGTGAATCTGAAAGACAAGAGAAAGAACAGGAACGTATTCTGAGAAAGGTAGAGAAAGTGAATAAATTTGAAGTGAGCGGGCGTAGGGAAGGAGGGATTTGATATGAAGGAAAGGATAAGGGCAATGAAATGCGGAATGGAGAAAAAAGAGGAAGAGGGTAGGAGAAAATTTGATGTGATAAGAAGGATAAAGTCGAGGGAAAGTAAGGAAGAAGAGACGGGACTAGAAGTGCTGGTATATAGCATTAGAGGTTTTATGGCAAGGCAGTTGAAGAGAGGGTGGCAGCAGGGAAAGAAGGAAAATCGAGTAGCAATTGTGGAATCAAAGAGCTAGCAAGGCAAGTGAGTGATGATGCATACAATACAGGATGAAGGTTGAGGATGCTCACATTGATCAAGATCTGACGTGGAAAGTAAGGAGGATTCAGGGAATGGTAAATAACAGGGTTATAAGGAAGAGGAGTAAGGGAATAAGAGCAGGAGTGGGATTGTAGAAAATGAATAAAAATAGGGGAATGTGGGTGTGACATAAAGGAAAGAGCAGCTGCAAGAAATGGAGCACAGAAGAGTGGTCACAGATGTTCTTTTGGAATGTAGCAGGAATTGAACAAAAGATTAGGACATTCAGAGGTTAAAACAAGGAGCTGCTGTTGTATGGCTGTTATAAACGTGGAAAGAGAGCGAGAAATGGGAGACAATATAAACGATGCTACCAAGGGGGTTAAGGTGAAGGCTTGAAGAGCTGGTCAGATTAGAGAAGAAAGGTAGCTTTCAGGGAAATTATAACAGATATCAGGGAGGGATGTGGTGGGAGGCGAATGAGGGCTGCAAGGTTAGAAAGTGTGACGTGCAAGTTGATGACCGTGTACAATAAAGATATAATGGAGAGAATTCGACGGAGATGGAGATGTTTTGAGGATGTTCTAGTACTGGAGGGAAATAGGAAGAGGAATATTTTCAAGGAGTACATGTTGGAGTGACTTGCAGAGATGGAGAGAGTATTGAGGGAAAATTGACATTGTTCTATCGAGGAAGAGGAAGATATTAGGAGAATAAATGGTGGAAAGAGAATAGGCGATAGCCTATGTGTTCATGAATGTGCGAGGTTGTAAGGAGACGGTAGGATTCGTAGTAGAAGGAGTAGATGAAACAAGATAATCAGTTACTCATGCTGTGAAAAAGAGAGGAAGGCAGCAGAAATGAAAACAGAAGAAAAAGTGACGGTGGGAAAGAGGAAGATGTAGATGAAGAGGTTGATCAAAAGGAGAAATTCAAAAGGCACATGCAGGATAAGTTATATGGGAAGAATGAGAAAGGAATTTTGAAATCGTGTTGAAACAAGGAATTTGAAAATACTAAAAGAAAGGCGAAGAATATTTGAGGAAGGAAGATAATTTGTAGTTGCAGAAAGCGTGAGGAGAGGGTAAAGGAGCAAATAAGGAAAAGAAATCGACAGAATTCTTAAAAGAATCATTGCGGGGTCTAGATCAACGGAAGAGAGATGTAGTGAAATAGGAGAACGAGAAATCCTCTCGAAATTCCCTCATAAGAAGGAATAGAGCTCAATGAAGAGGAATACAGGGAAAAAAGGAAGAAAATAAGGCTTAAAACAGCAGGAATGGACAACGCAGAAGAAAACACGACTGTTCAGTAAATCAGCAGTCACAGAGGAGGTTCAGTAGGTAGTAAAGAAAGTATAGAGAGGAAGAGTTTGCCATGAGAGTAGGGAGGGGCTCTCAGTACGACTGTATGAGGAGGAGGATAATGCTAGACAGGAAAGTTCCAAGGTATGGCCTGCAAAGAGTATGCGATAGTATTGGCGAAGAGTGTACGGAATGATTCCACGGAGGGAGAGATATTGTAGGAGACAAAAGCAGGATTCAGGACAGGTAGATGCACTATTAACAATAATAACATTCAGCAACATGAAGTGGATGAAGAAATAGCAAGGAAGGGGACGAAATGTTACGAACTTTTCCTATGGAATGAAGGCACATTCCCATAAGTAGATAGCAGGAAGTTTTGGAAGCCCATAGAAGAGAGGGGAGTTGAAAAGGGTCTGGTCGCAAGAGTAAGAGAGGTATCTGCAAGGACGGAAGTTTGTGTAAGAGAAGGAGATAAAATTCCAGGAGGTTTCTGGATGAATAGGGCATTTAGACACAGGGGGGGGGGGGGACTGGGGAG
>WSXT02000017.1:837711-852038 GCA_011762715.2 Neuroterus valhalla
AATTTAGAAAGCGTGTTCGATTTCCGTACCCAAGTTTTCAATTCGTTGATGTTGTCTTCCGTGTAAGTGTTCTTTATTTTATTAAAAAACTTAGTGTCTTCTCCGTTTAGATGAGAAGAGTCCATAGTACCAATCTCAGAGCAATGAATATTGTTAGATGTTGAGTTTTTGATCAGAGAGTAAAAAATATGTAGATGGTATGTTTTGAACTACTGATCTGTGGGTTTATTTAGAAACGAGCTTGAAGAGAATAATAATCCTCTATTGGAAGCCTTTAATGCATACCATCCCAAGATTCAGTTTACTCTCAAAATCGAAGATCAGCCAAAACCTAACTTTTTGGATGTTACCATCATTAAGGAAGACAATAAATTAATTACCAACTGGTATCGCAAAAATACTGATCCAGGCAGATACGTTCATTCCAAATCAAACATTTCCATTAAAGATAAAATATTAGTAATTTATAGTCTCACAGACAGAGCTATTTAATTATCTGACCCAAAATTTAGAAACGAAAACATTATGAAGATAGTTGAAATTTTGAAACAAGATGATTGTCCTTTGCGTTTTATAAACAAGTACATTATTAGAGGGTTGAAAAGATCAACAATGTTAATGCACAATCTGATGTTAATAATTCACAGGCGGTTGATCTCAGAAAAGTCGTGATTTCACCTTTCACGAATGAGCTTTCAAGATCCTTCACTATTATATATAAAGAATTCGGTAATAATGTTGTTTTCACATACCAGAAAGATTTTTTCAGATGCTCTTCAAATAAAAAAGATACCACACCGTTTGATTTGAAAACACATGTTATCTACAGTATTCCATGCGAATGTGACCAGATCTATATGGAACAAACTAAAAGATATATCAAAACTAGGTTCAAAGAGCATATGAATGATTGCAAAAAAGATACAAGAGGTACTGCATTGGTCACTCACTCACATGATCTTGATCACATGTTTTTATTTTAAAAAACTTAAATTTTAAGCCATGAACAACATTATAAAAAAAATTTCAAAGAAATGTTTTTTATCTTCAAGAATACCAACTCTGTTAATATAACCTCAATTGACGTCATTAGCGTCTTTCTCTTTTAGCAGTATTAACATGTTGCGATAGACCGCCAATTTATACTTACTACAAATGTTAACCACTAAATTGAGAATGACCTTTTTATCTCATTTATAGAAATTCAAACTCTTCTTTTATTATTTCAACAAACTGTGTTCTATGTGCGTATATTGTAAGCGTCGCTTCGGTGAGTATTAAGGTTATGTTTTTATGTTTATGAATGTTTAAGATTTTCTATGTACTTCTTATGTTACATAAAAAAATTCTTTCTAGTTCGTCGATCATATTAAGGAGATCAAGGATTTATTATTTCCTCTGAAGAGGCTCCAGTTCGTGGAGCGAAAGCTCGTTTTCAAACAAACTCACAGATCAGTAGATCAGAACATACAATCTACGTATTATTTGTTTTTTTAAATTGGAACCCCCTTTTTCAATCTGTAATCGATAGAGCAAAAAATTCTACGTTCAGGTACGTACCCAAGTCATAGGTCAATTGTAACGTTCAAGGTCAGTTACATCACCCTGAAACGTGAGAGGCAAGGGGACTCACGCTAATAAAGCACCCCGAAACTCGAGAGGCAAGGGGACCCTCACTGATTAGGCACCCCAAAACGTGAGAAGCAAGGGACCCACGCTAATCAAGCGACCCAACGGGAACAGAATTAACTACCTCCAGGTAGTTGTTTCTGGGTAATACTAAACGTAAACGTAAACTGCTTAGAAAAAACCTTTAAAAAACCTTGAAGATCATCACCAAGATCAATACAAAGCTCATTAATAAATTTCTCGTTGAAATTCACTCCAGGAATCGCACCGAATTCTTGGAAAATGTTCCAAATTTCAAATAACCTTTAACTGAATTTGAACGTTACAATTGACTCATGACGTATCTGAACGTATCATTTCCCGCTCAATCGATTGCAGATGTAGAAAGAGGGGGTTCCCAAAAAAAAAAAAAAAAAGTTGACCTTCAAAAAGCCATGAAGGTCAACTTTTAGGTCAAAATGAAGGTCGTCACTGAATTCCCCGTCGGAATATACTTCAGGAATGTTCTTCACTTCTTTGAAAAATATTTGATCTGAGGAAATATCCAAACATCCCGGGACTTTTTGGACACCCTGTGTATTCAACTCCAAATAAGTGATATACTAAGAGTTTCGAAATCCGTACAGAAAAATGCAAAAAAGCAAAAATTATTGAAATGGTGTTAAGGTCTTCTAATTTTCCTGAAAATCTTTGAGAAAATTTGTGGAGAACAAACAAAGCACAGATGTGATCTATGCAAAAATTACTACACAAAGTTCTCTTCTACTTTTTGATACTGCGCACTTTGAGAATGTTCCCTTATGAGGTGAATTTCTGAAACGCAACTTGGAAAATCTTGCAGCATTCAGCAAAATGTATAATAAGACCAACAAAGTCGATATGTGATGTTTGTATATCAGACAAAAGAGAAAAATTTGGATGTTCGGTTTCTCAGAAGAAGATCTCCGTTTTGTAACTTTCAAACTTTCGAATTCTTTCAATGGATTTTCAACGATAATAACCTTGCAATCAGAATCACATTGCAAACATTCATTGTCCCAGAAAACACCGGATTTGAGATCCAATTCGTTCTTCTTCCGAAAAAAGTAAAACCATACGATTTTGTTATCTGTAAATACATGCGTATTAAGAGCGGTTTCTAGGTGAATCAAACTTCATTGCTTTCGGACTAAATATTTAACAAGATGAATCAAAAATTGGAAAGATGGAAGACTAGAAATGTACTGTGCTATTTTTTAGCAGTCAGATTTGCTTCAGATCTTTGTTCGCATTTCTCCAAATTGGACCGAAGAAGAAAAGGAAAATGATTTGATTTTTTTGTATTCAACTGTATCATAGTATTGAAACATTTGGAAGATTCTATGACAAAGAAAAACAGCAGATGTGAAGGATCTTGAAGTCTGAGATAAAGAATCTCGCATCTTCCACTCTGTTAACTTGAGATATTAAATGTTACGTGTCAATGAATAGGAGGTATCAAATTGAGTATATAATATAGAAGTCATTCATTGAGAATCTTTCAGACGCAATTCTTCATGAAGCGACTCATTCTTCTATTGATCGGTTTATTTTTAAAATATGAAGTTTTCCGCTGCTGTTGTATTCATAATCGTGAGCTCTGTTAACATCAGTCGTAAGTGCAACATTTTATTTAAAACTGTATTATTTTCACTTTTAATCCCACACATAAATTTTGTAGTAGGAGTCTGCTTACTGGGTTAGAGGTTTTTCTGTTGTTCAAAATTCCACTGTTTTCTGAAAAAAGGCCTTGGCTAAAAAATTGAATAGGTTGTTCGCGTTGAGCACATGAATTCGGCCGAACTCATTTCTAATTTGGCTGACTCCGATGTTCTCCAACGCTGAGTAAAAACAGTGGACCCGTTTCTTACTGATTTTACGTGAATGATATTGAATTTTTATCTTTCGCTCACAATTTTAAACGTGGAACAAACAAAGATTTAACTAATGGAAACGGATAAATATTTTAAATATTAGGCAATGATTTTATGATTCCATTCGTACATGGATGACAGAAAAAAACATTGTATATGAGTGCTGAAGTACACGATATTATTTCTCAGCCCTACAGTGTTATCACTGGTACACTCCCCTAATACACGGAGAGAAGTTAACCGTAATGGCTACTGCTAGCACCGTATTCATTACGAAAGATTTTCGAGTCTGTATGAGGCAGTGTTCGACGCTGCCGTTGCACGAGCGATCTCGGTACGCACCGTAACTATTACGCTGTGGCACCTGAAAAGTATTTGCTGTCGCCGTCACTGCTCTAGCTGTCATCGCTCCGGTTGTGGCAGTGACGTTTACTGCTAGAATCGAAACGTTCCAACGCGCGCGCAGTGTAACACGAAAAACGTCAAACAAACTGTAATAAATTCTAACCTCTAGAGTAAAAACGATGAATATTATAAAACGTTCAATAATACAATTTCCAACGTTATTGTATACATGCATAAAGATATATGTGATATTAATAATTACTTAATTATTTCAAGTGATATTATTTATGCTGGTGCAAGAAGCAACAGCACAGTTCAGAACCGAGGAGAACACTGCAAAGTAGTTATGGGATATCGGAATAATAATATTGGTATTTTATATATCGATATATCGGAAACTCAATATCGAAAAAATCGATATATCGGATGAAAAATATCGATATTATCAATATTTTCTATCTCAAATAAATGATAAATTATAATAAGTATGAACACATCATCAATAAAATAAAAATTTATTAGAGTAACAATATTGTTTAATATAATAATCGTTTTCTGTTCATTCTTCTACGCTAACCTGCAAAAGAAAGTAAGTTTGTACAAAAACAAAATTATCTTTCGATACATTATGTGATACATGAAATGTATAAAGGTGCGAATTTGAATAATTTGAATAGTTTATTGCGTAAAGAGGGTCGAAAGCACGAAAACATCATTGGGATATCTAACTGCCTCTTGGCAATAGAAACATTACCGTAAGTGACAGACATATTCATTGTAAGATCACAAATTTTCGTGCGCAGGTGCGCAGTTGTCCTCTTCCTGTGCATGGAAAACTATGCAAGTAAGAAAGTTTGTCGAACTGACATATGTTAGAGAGGTTATGTTCGTTTGTTTTGATGCGGATGGCAAAGTTTTTTCCGTGATGAATAGATTTTATGCATGCTTAAAAATACGTAATTAACTAATTTCCAAACCAAAGTCACCCCATGATAACTTTCAATAAAATTATAATATGTTCACACATTTTTCAAACAAGTACTGAAAATACCGTTTATATATATATATATTTATTTCGTGTATCTTCCGTATAATGATCAACAAAAGAACATAACCTCTCTATCTTGCGTCGATTCGACAAAGTTCCGCACTCGCACACTTTTCCATGTATAGGAAGAGGACAACTGCGCGCGAAAATTCGAGATCTTCCTGCAATGTGCCTATTACTTACGGTAATGTTTCTATTGCCAGTCTCGAAGGGCTTCCTACTGACGAGTGAAATTTTTACCTCGACCCGCGTCATGCATACAATTTTTCACCATACCAATAATCGAAAATTTGATTGGAGATGCCTTTGAAGTTAGTCTAGAATCGAGTTTTTTTCTAGAGGGAAGAAAGTCACGGATCAGTGAACTCAGAACAGCGCCATTTGCATTGATCTGTCACTTTCTTCCCTAGGGTGGAAAACTCGATGTTCGACCTGCTCCACAGGCATCGAAAGTCGAGTTTTCGACTGAGGTACGATGGAAATACATTTTCCCAAAATGTCGGGTGAGAATTCGGTTTTCACCGGCTGTTTTATTAGGGGAAAGCGGCATATTTCCCCACTAGTGGGGAAAATAGAAAAATAGTACGGTGAAAGTAAAATCTAAGTAGGGGAAGGGAGAACGATTATTTTCCCCACTAGCGGAGCAAATGGATTGCTTCGAATGCAATTCCCACCCGACTTTTTAGGAAAAAAACTAAGTTCAACAAGTAGGGAACAAGCAATTACATTAAAAATTACTTGATTCTGTCCAATTCTGTCGAGTAAAAAAATTGTTACTTCTCTCCGTGTAGCAAATAAAAATTTATCAATTATTTCGCATCAATAATTGTTAATAAGGTATTCCTCGTTTTATTATCCCTATGAGATCTATTTCAACATCTTCAATTAATGAAAGACTTTTAAGTAGAAAATATAAGAAAAACACCCCATTTTGCAGATTTGCACATTTCTTATTATGGGCAAGTCCAGATTTTAGTAGTGAGACGTTTTTTCCACTCCATAATTTTCACTCCATTTTTACCTTCTCATCAGAGAAGGTATTAGATTTGTGTAAAATTTGATCCCCCTCTCCTCCCCAATTTTTGTCAAACGTTCACGTTTTGAGACCCCCTGAACCCGAAAAACAGGTTTTTACGAATGCGTCTGCCTGTCTGTATGTCTGCATGTCTGTCTGTATGTATGGAAGAAAAAATGTTTCTTTTCGGAAGCCGTATGAGATGAATACCACACCTTTTTGAATTTTCTCGAAGAATCGAAAATTCCAATTTTGATTGCACAAAAAATAATGGAAAATATTCTGTGAATTCGGTAAATTTCGAATGAATGGTGATATTCGATCGTGATTTGGCACCCATTTTGAGGTTACTAAAATACAAGTCTAGTTTGTTTACCAGCTGTTTTAGATCAAGAATAAAAGAGGGGGAGCATCTTGAAAATTTTTTTTGACTTTTTTTTCCAAGACTCAAAAATTTCAAGTAGGGTTTCTGGTAGTGGGTAAAAGTCAGAGTTATAGCATTTTCAAAGTTCGAAAGTGTAAACGAAAATGAGAATTCTTAGCTAAACAACGAATGATATGAAAAAAAGTATAGAAAAAAAAATGTTTCTTTTGGGAAGCCCTATAAGGTGGACTCCACATTTTTCTGAATTTTCTGAAAAAATCGGAAATTGCAATTTTCATCGCACAAAAAATAATGAAAATAATCTGTAAACTTGATAACTTCTGGAAGAATGATCATATTTGATCGTGCTTTGGCACCATTTTAAGGGACTAAAAATACAAGCCGAGTTCGTAAACCAGCTGTTTCGGATCGAAAATTAAGAGGGGGAGCATTTTGAAAATTTGTGGGACTTTTTTTTCCAAGATTTAAAAATTTTAAATGGGGTTTATTTTAGTAGGTAAAAAGTGAAACAATTTATCCTGATGATTTTTTCCTGATGAAAACAAAATTGTTAGAGTTGTGGCATTTTCAAAATCCAAAAATATAAACAAAAATGAGAATTTTTAGCCAAAAAACGCCAGGTATGAAGAACAGTTCAAAGAAAAAAAATTCTTCTCTTTGAGAGCCCTCCAGGATGATCTTTATACCTTTTCGAGTTTTCTCGAAAAGTCCAAAATTCAAATTTTAGTCGCACAAAAAATAATGAAAAATAGAAAGATTCCGTTTCTGGGCAAAATATGTGAGGTACGGGAAAATAAAAATGAACTAAAATTGTGCACCAAGAAAAGATCTACAATTTTGGTAACATAAGTTTTTGATAGGAGAAGTAGTTTTTGCTTCATTTATAAAAAAGCATATAAAAAATGAAAAAATGAACTTTTGAACAATTGACACAAAATAAGAAAAAATCAAATAGACGCAGGTTCTTTGCCAGGAAAATATCCTTATATGTTTCATCAACTGCTTTAACAGGATATTTTTTCTCATTTCAATCAGGAAAAATAACTATAAAAATGAAGTAATAGAACTTTTGAAAAAATGACTCATGCTGACACAGAAGATTGATAGAGAAAAGTTGTTCTTCCGAAGAATATCTGTAAATTTATTATAATTTTCTTCATTGGACACGCAGTTTTCGTTTGAATCGTAAAAAATGAAATGGAAATTAAAAAATTGAATCTCTAGAAAAACAACACAACATGTGAAAAAAATTAGGCAAGAAAACTTCTTGAGCGTTTTGGACAAACTCTGATCGAGTGCGCCGCTCGAGACACGCGATGAGAATTTATTCGTTAAACCCGGAGAAGCTTTAGCCAAAGAGAATTCAAATTCATCAAATCAAAGTAGTCGACATTTTGCTTCTAAGTTTCAAAAGCTTTTCATGTAACTGTACGTCAGTACAGAGGCCGAGCGCGTAGCGCAAGGTGACTTCAAAACTGAGCTTCGATATTTTTTCTGTTACATCTTTTTTTATTTACAGCAGATTGTTACTGAAGTCATAACTGTCAACTTGCTTCACAATTTTTAAAATGAAAACATAAGGTGATATAAAGAACCCAATTTAATTATAAAATTCGAATTCGTAAATTGGACATTGTAACCAATTGCCTGCAAGTAGTGCAAAATTTCCATCTTTAATATTCTTTAACTGGTATTTCCAATTATTTTTAATCAAATTCAACCATTTTCCATCAATAACTATGTTTATTCACAACTATTTAAACTATCTGCAATTATTTACAAGTATATTTAACAGAACAACAAACTTTTGTAAAAAGCAAGCCTATCTCGGTTAGGTTTTTTCTCCAAATCGCGTAGAAGCGAGTTTTTGGAAAAATGATGAGTGGTTATAATGATGAGTGGAAAAAAGAATGCGAAGAAAAAAGCACAGTTGAAAAAACGGATTAGAAAAAATGATGTACATTCCTAAATTTGAATGATGAAATTAGGCATCCTGAGCTCGACTTCCGTAGTTTTTAGAATATAAACTATAAAACTGCACTTTTTGAAAAATGTTTTAAATAACTTAGCAATGATTTCCTCGCTATAACTCTACGAGTATAAAATAATACACTGAGAGAAATTCAGTTATTTCACTTGAGTAATGATTAGATTAAACTAGATATGGATTACTCGAATAATTATGATTTACGATCGCAATGTGAGGAACAGCTGATCAGCTTGGGTCTATCTGTGTCTGATTGCGAAAGCGCTTATCTACTCTTTTTGGTACGATCCTTACGTTTAACTCTGTAGCTTCACAGGATTCGTCTGATTTCACTTGAATTCATACTGAATTCGTGCAGGTTCATGCAATAAAAGCCAGGATTTTTAGAAATTTTAATGCCGTCTTCAAACTTGTTACATCTCTAAGGAACGATTACAGTAGTTTATGAATTCGGGATAAAATTTAGGAATTTTGCGTTCCATTAAACGGTTACGGCGCATTTGATCCGTTGTTCATTTTTATTTGTAGCGTTTTTGACGTTGAATTTACGAATGAATAGCCACTCGTCCCATTGAATACAAATTTTATATTTTTCATATTTTGTTACAAAATCAGGTGCACGTGGATTTGAACCAACTCCAGGAACTCTCATTGTAACAATGGGAGATGGCTTCACTTATTATGGAAATCTACAACCGATTGGAAATAAAGAGATACCCTTCTGGATGCAACCTAATAAGGGGCATCCTAGGGACCTCCACCATTTCATACCAACAACGCGAAATCATTTTGAACACAAACTCATCTTGCTTGATCAAGAACGTGAACATAATCTTGCTTTCACTTCTCCAAAAGAGGCTAGGGTTACTGTGGATAGATTCAGAAAATATTTTGCAAATCATTTCGAAATTTACAATGTAAGCGATCATGATCATAAAAGTGGGACACAGATTGAAGGAGGAGATATGCCATACTATTACTTTATATATATAGCGATGCCATGGCCAAATGAAAGAGTGTATAGTGCAATTTTCCATTATCCCAACTTATTTCAATGAAGTGTATTGTACGTCTTGTTCTTCGAATCAAGAGCTATTGTATATTACAAAATTTTGATTAACAACATTTTCAAAAATTTGGAATGTCCTTCGAGCCGGATAGTTGAGAACAACGACAGTTACGGATAAGCGGACTTGTACTTTATTTTACGGACATTATGGCTCTTGTGACTCTTGTGACTCAAAATTGTGACTTGCGTGGTTGCTTTGTGTTAATAGAAACTGTGAAGTGCTGGTGCTTGGGTATTTAGAAGGATTCTCATTCCTGAGTTGAAGCACGAACTTCACATGGATATTGCTTTCTTATAACGGTGAGTCTCCAATTTTTTGTACGCTGACTTATTCCTTGATAATAAAATATCCATTCATTCCGTTTTGTGTTAACCGTCGCGAATGAAAATTGCAAACTTGGCATCGCGGAACTAAGAGCGAACACGGATCAAGGCTGAGCTTTCGAGAATAAGAAATTCCTTCGCAGCGTAAGATCAAAATTTAGGTATAGAAACATGGATTATGGGTTAAATGAGTTAAAAGAATGCATTAGAACAAACCTATTTTGACACAATATCAATGATCAGAGAACACGCATCGTCATCTCAAAACTCGCAATCAGCTTCAGCTGATATCAGTCATCTTTTATCAATGACAGCACTCGTAGCGAACCTCCCTACTCTTACAATTCTCAAATTTGAAGGCTCATTCAAAAATTGGGTCGAATATCGCGATTCATTCAAAACTATGGTACACAAACGAACAAAACTCTCTAACATTAAAAAATTCCATCATGAACTTGCGTGGATAAGTTTAACAGATCGTTATGAACATTCGCGATAACTCGTCCATTTTTACGTAAAATTTTCACGCGCTACGAGAGGATACAGAGTCCTGAGATACGATGGTGACGTATTTATTCTCCACTAACTTTGATTTTGTGATAAAGAGAGAGAGAGAGAGAGAGTGGGAAAAAAGAATGCTTTCACCAATGGGGACGCTGACATTTCTGCGAATGACTCAGTTTTTGGAAGATCATTGCAAATATTTGCAGAGAATGGCGTTAGACAAACCAGGCCTTTAAACTAATGGTAGTCAACAAAAGCAGACGAATGTGAAAAATATTTCGGGTAAAAATTTCGAACGTCTTACTTCTCATGCGACAGCAAAGAAAAAGTGTTTATTGTGTGGTAGTTTTCACGCGTTAGTGCACTGTGAATAATTGCTCTCACTACCGGTGGATGTGCGAATCGGACAAGTTGCTAGACTACGTGTGTGCTTTAATTATTTAAAACCAGGACATAGAAACAAAGAGTGTACGGTACGGTAATCAACAGGAGTGTCGCGCTCTTCTGGATTCCTGCAGTCAGGTTAATTTGATGCATCAGGGTTTTTGTAATCGATTGATGCTTCCAGTCGCGAGATCTGAAGTTATTGAGTCAGGAGTGTTTAAATCAACTGAAGAACCTAAACATCATGCTCGAATTATTGTAAATTCGTGATGCACCAGATTTTTAAGTAAAATAACATGTCTGATTACACCGGAGAAAACGGGCGAGATGCCGAACATACCCTTTCCATAAAGTGATTTCAAAATACCGGACGGAATAACTCTAGCTGAACCACAATTCACGAATACTTGCTCGGAGGCTTATTTTGGAACCTGCTGTGCGATGGACAGATCCAGTTGCGAGATGATCAGCCTAACCTTCGAAAAACTAAGCTTGGATGGATTGTAGCTGGCGAGATGAAATTACCTCCCTCGTCACAAAAATCTAGAGCGATGTGCAACTTGATTACTAATCAACAGCTTAATAATGAGATCCAGCGAGATCCAGATTATGCGAGGTATCCTCAACTAGACGCAGGTAACATTTGTGAACAAAACTTCGATGTAATAACAGAGCGTGATTCACAGGGACGATTCATTGTGGCCATGCCACTCGAAGAGGATGTCAGTGAGCTTGGCGAGTCCTTTGATATTGCCTACAAACGTTTCCTTTCTACGGAACGAGGATTGGATAGGGATAGTAATTTTAAGGCCAAATATGTAGAATTTATGGCTGACTACGCAAGACGAGGACACATGAAACTGATACCTCAAGAGGAAGTGCGAACTAACAAATTATTCATTTATTTGCCGCACCATGCTGCTTCCAAAGGAAGCAGCACGACAAAAAAACTTCGGGTTGTCTTTGACGGCTCAGCAAAGAGCTCGTCAGGACTATCTCTTAACAACGTACAAAGAATCGGTTACGTAGTTCAAAATGACCTTTTCTCAATCACTTTACGTTTTCGCTAGCATCCAACAGTTTCATCAGCGGACATAACACCAATGTATCGCATGACACAAATTTGTAAGGACCAATAAAATTTGAAGCAAATCTCGTGAAAAAGTTACCCCACATCACCCGTGCAACATTTTGAATCAATGACTGTCACATAAGGCACGCCATCAGCCCATTTCTGGCGACTCGGGTTTTGCGACAGGCCGGCGAGGATATTTGAAGGCGGCATGGCCGTGCACGACAATGACTGCTATTCAGCATGCAAGGCGGTGCCAATTTTCAGGCGCAAAAATGGCTTGATTTTAAAAATTGAACAAAAATAAATAACAACACAATATTTGGAAAAAAGGAGTTTATACAATCCTTCATGAGGGTCTAAGGATGAGGTGCGACAAATATACCCACAAAAAAATAATCAGTGTAAACATCCCTTTCTATCCATTTTTGACTCAAAAACTCCGAGAAAGATATGATGGTCAAGGTAACGCGAAAGTCTCTTTACAAGTTTCACGATATACAAGCCTTCTTATGGTTCCAATAAGGTTTGGAATGATACCCAATCTTTTTTTCATAAAACCTTTTGTTGTACAAGATTCCTATTTCTATAAAAAAATTACTACAGAGTTCCCTTCTAATTTTTCATGCTTCGCACTTTAATAATGTTACCTTATGATGTGAATTTCAGAAACGCAACTGAGAAAATCTTGCAACATTCAGCAAAATGTTTATTAAGACCAACAAGGCGCAAATTTGATTCTTGACTATTTTTCAGATTTTTTGCATATCATACAAAAGAGGAAAACCTCAATGTTAGGTTTCTAAGAAGAAGATCCTCGTTTTTTAATTTTTCCTATAAATTAACGAAAATAATAACCGCACGAACAATATTACATAGAAAATATCTATTTACCCAGGGAACACCGGTTTTTAGAACGAATTCGTTCTTCTTCCAAAAAAGGTAAAACTATACGATTTGGATATCTCTGAATACATACATTTTATTAGCAGTTTTTGGATGAATAAACTTTGTTTCTTTTGAAGAAAATATTTTACAATATAAATTAAAAATTGGAGAGATGAAAGATTATAAATTCACTGTGCTATTGTTTAGCATTCAGATTTTCTTTAAATCTGTGTTCACATTTTTCTAAATTTGACAGAAGATGGAAAGGAAAATGATTTGCTTTCTCGTTTTCAACCATATCGTGATCTTGAATTATGTTGGAGTTTCGACGGCATGTGAATTCAGCAAGTGTAAAAGATCTTGAAATCTGAGATAGAGAATCTCCCACCTCTCCCTCTATATATTTAAATGAATAAATATTGGGTGTTATTGAATAGGAGGCATCAAATTTAGTATATAACATAATAGGTCCTAATGAGAATCTCTACAGACGCAAATTTTAAGGAATCAATTTATTTTTCGATTGGTCAGTTTATCTTTCAAAAATGAAGAATTCCGCTGCTTTTGCAATCCTGATAATCGTCAGCTGCGTTCACATCAACCGTAAGTGCAACATTTTAACATAATTGTGAGGCATGATTGTATGAGAGGTATCATTGTACTACATTCAAAATTGTTCCATTATCTCCGGGAAATGATGACATATTAGGAGATTGAATATAAGTTAAATGTATGTGTTACAGATAAAACCCGAAATGCGTTAAAACGCGGAATAACCAAATGCATTTGTCAAAACTAGTTTTAACTAGGTAAAACGTGAAGTAACCAAGTCCCTTAGTTAAAACCTGGAGAAATTCTAAATTCAATCTGATTTTGCGTTTAAACTGACAATATCAGTTAAAGCTAGTTTCACCCGATTGCGCTTTTGGGAGAACTAATTTAAACTGCACATTTTAGTGAAACCCCGAAACACAAAGAAAATACATGTTAGGGATCCCTCTCAATTCTTTTTTTTCTATTTATTATTGAACTTTGTTGTTATATAATTTCGTATTCATCTTATCTTCATTATTTCGAAATCTGACCTGGAAAAGAAATTCAAAATGTGGTAGCAGTTAGTCACAAAAGAGTGATTGGTCACATCTCATAACCCTCTTTTCGGTAAATAACTTCTATCATATTTGATTTTGAATTTTTTTTATTTGATTTTTTTTCAAAAGATGACATGGGAAAAAGATTCAGTATGTTTTGAAGATTGGTTACAAGAGTGATTTCTCAAGTCTTGTGGGAACGAGAAGGCGCCTTTGTGATTGGTCATAGAAATAACGTAAGTCACATATAGTACCGATCCCCAAGTCTTCTAGAAAGTTGAGAAGGTAACCCTATGACTTATATAACCAATGATGTGGGTCACATATCTTCCCCCTTTCCTAAGTCTTATAAGAGGGCGGGAAGGTAATATTGTATCTAGTCAGCGGTATAATGTCTACCCCTCTGCCAAGTCTCGAAAGGAGGGTCGGGGGGCACCCCTGTGACTGTTCTTAGAAATAATGTAGGTCACATATCTACTCCCTTTCCCAAGTCTCGAGAGGGCGTTAAGGCACCATTGTGAATGTTGATGGAAAAAATGTAGGTCACATACCTTCCCTAAGTCTCGTAGGGGCGTGGATGCACACCTGTGAATGGTTAAAGAAATAATGAAGGTCACATACCTACCCCCTTTCCCAAGTCTCGTGGGGGCGTGGAGGCACCCCTGTGACTGTTCTTAGAAATAATGTAGGTCAC
>WSXT02000017.1:852138-884810 GCA_011762715.2 Neuroterus valhalla
GTGACTGTTCTTAGAAATAATGTAGGTCACTTATCTACTCTCTTTCCCAAGTCTCGAGAGGGCGTAGAGGCACCCTTGTGAATGTTAATGGAAAAAATGTAGTCTCGTTTCCAAAATCCAAGTCTCGTTTTAACTGATTTCGGGTTTTAACTGTAACATATGTATCGAACCATACTTTTTTATTGAAAAATCTATTATTTTTACTTTGATTTCACTATTCATTACTGGATACTGATGTTCTAAGATTGAAAATTCATATACTCTGTACAAAACTGTCCTTTGGTGAAAACACATCCCTTTGTTTAAAAATCCAGCTAAATGTAGAGGAAAATTTAGCAATACTCTCCGCGAATGAATCAAGTGTTTCTATTTTCTATATTTTGTTACAAATTCAGGTGCGCGTGGGTTTTAACCAACTCCAAGAACTCTCATCGTAACAATGGAAGAAACAGGAACCCTTCTGGATGCAACGTAATCAGGGGCATCCTAGGAACGCTCACTATTTTATAACGACAAAACGGAATCATTTTGAATCGATTATATATATATATATTTTATACCTATATACCTATATACCTATTTTAATAAAAATTATTGTACGTATTGTAGCAAGTAATTTATTTTGGTTAACCTGCTTGAACTTTTATTTAACATAAAAAATTATTCGAGTTCAAACTGTTATGAAATGATGAATCTCAATGAATAACATTCTAATTCTCCAAAATTTCAAACTTTATTTTCAAGCAACTTAGTATTTCTGGAGTTAATTCGATAAATAGACAAGGATAAAAGAAGAAAAGCAGTGAAATTCAAATTTATTCAAGCCTCAATTGATGACTAGATTTCTCTCAAATCAATGAGTCAACTCCAATCGCATCATTGTATTAAGTAAAAAAAACAATTAATCAACAAGTACGCAAAAATTCACACACACACAATAATAAATAAATATACATACATACAAAGAAATCGATAAAAATCAGGATTCAAGCATTAATTGTAAATTTTCTTACTAACGCAATCCAATGCATAAACGATTGATAAATGAAAGTTAGCGAGAGCCTGAATGAAAAACAATAGTGGGTCCATAAACATTAGCGGTTCGGAGAAGAATACCTTCATATACAAAATGCCTTGTTGTTGACGGGAGACGGAGAATCGTACAGTTGCCGATTTTCAAAGAGAAGCGGTGTCAACACATCAGGTCAAATTTGCTTAATTTCTCAATAAAAACCTGTCGATGAAACCAAGGCTTGCAGAAGCTTGATGCAATTCCCACGACTAGATTTCCGTGTTGGTCAACAATCAAACAAGACGATCAATGGTCACTTCTAGTGAATTGTAATTCTCTCTTGCTCCGATAAATTGGAATGTGAGACCATAATTTCCGTATAAAAACCCACACTGTTAAAACAAACAAAACGAAACACACAAACTTTAGAATCAACGAATTAAAAAAATTACACCTCTTTATGATATGACACTTTATGTAAATACCTTCACGATCTCTTAAAGCACGTAGAGTATAGCATGAATTCAAATACGAAGAACACAAGAAAACGATAATTAAATGAATAATTATCATTGGAGCGTCTTTCTGATCGAAACTTGTAACCGATTTTCCCCCACTACTGCTGAAAATCAGCCCGCCCAACGCTTCCGTAGTAGGCTAATTTTCTCACCTGACAATCTAGCTTTATGCCAATTTTGACGACATTATATGAAATAATTCGCTCGCCTCAGTATTGTTCCTCGAATCAAGAGCTATTATGAATTACGAAATTTTGATTAAGAACAGTTTTATACATTTAAAATATAATATTGTCCCCTTCGAAGTACTCCACTTTGACTGCAACGCATTTATACCAGCGCATGATGTAATCCTCGAAACACTTTTTATAATCAGTTTGCGATACAGCCATCAAATCCATCTTCGATTTTTCCATGACCTTATCTCGGGTGCTGTAACGCGTTACGTGGAGCGGTTTCTTGAGTCACCCGAATAGGAAGAAGTCGCAGAAAGCCAAATCAGCTAAATTCGATGGTTGTTGGACGGTATTTGTTTCGTTTTCAACCAAATTATCACTTAAGAAAATTTCAACAAGCTTGGAAATCTAATCTTGTACAAACACTTTATCTTTTGAGTAGCATGCTGATGCATGTTAACTCAAAAAGGATGTTCAACTCATGTATGAAGTATACTCATAGCATGTTACTTACAATGTGCGGAAATCACTCCAAATTACGAGTGCGTTGAGGTGAGTATGCAATCGAATGCAGAGAAAGTAATAATTATAAAATATTACGCAGATGTTATGTTCCGATCTACTGATCTATTTTTATTTTTAAAAAACGAGCTTTTGCATCACGACGTGGAGCCTCTTTAGGTGTTTCTCAAATAATGAAGATACTACACCTTTTGACCTCAAAACGAATGTAATCTACTGTACTCCTTGTGAATGTGGTATGATTTACATAGGACAAACAAAAAGGTACCTAAAAACTAGAATCAAAGAACATATAAATGATTGCAAGAGAGATGCAAGAGGTACTGCATTGGTTTCTCACTCACTCGCACGATCATCATCATAGGTTTTTATTTCCAATAACCAAGATTTCGAGCCACGAAAATCACTATAGAAAAAGAAATTTTGAAGAGATGTTTTTTATTGTCGAGAGTACTGTTTAGATTTGCAGAATAGTTTTTAAACATTTTCTTTAAAACTCAGAGTTCGCCAGATCTTGGTAAAGTCAATGAAAAAGGCGTCATTTCCAAAAAACAACCAGTATCCATTTATTGCATTCTCATCAACATCGTTCACAAAAGGCACATTCATCAACATCGTTTACACAAGGCACACTTTTTGAGCATTTTTTGGCAATTTCTGTTCGACGCGCAAGAAGGATCAGGAAACGATCCGTCGTGGTTCAGGATTTCTCGCACACTGACTTTACGTAAATAGTTTCAGAGTAAAAGAAAATCAAGTCGAAATTTTCCAAGCTTTCCGTAGACAAATACCAACTCTGTTAATAAGAGATCTGATGTGGAATTTCTCAGCAAAATATACCAAAGCCTCATTTCATCTACTAACTAATTATTAATAGTATGATTTTTTCAAAATTGGCACCAATGCCACCATCTTGTTTATATCGATTCATCTTCGTTAATCTTCGTTTATCTACGTATCATCTTCGAGTATCTTCGATTATCTTCGCATAATCTCCGGTTTTACCAGCAAGCTGTTTTATAACCTTAATTGACGTCACAAGCGTCTATCCTTCTGAAAAGTGTCTGACATGGTGCGTTAGCCCGCCAGAATAATGTATTTACGATGTTAACTCTTGACATTGGGGATATTATTTCAATCTCTATTTTCAAACTACCTTACTGATCTGGTCATGTCCCTTATGTGGTTTTCTGTTACCCTGCATTGTTATAGTCGCTCCGGTAAGTCTATAGGTTATGTTCTATATTAACGAATATTTTATGTTACCTATAAAACATTTAATTACATAAGAAACAAAGTGGTCAGTTGGTCGTGGGGGTTAAGGCATGAGCTTTGGACCCACGCTACTGTCTGGTTGTGGTTTCGGTACCTCTAGAGTTCTTTAAGTTCTCTAAGTATAAAGTAGCTGTTGCTCTTGGTGGTTTGGAACCCACCGTAAACTGTAGGTCACCCTCACCCCTGAGTTAGTAGTGAGGTGTGCAAAGGAATAGAGAGAAGGTTATTCCCAGACTCTGAAACCCGTAACAGAAAAAGTGCACTTCCCAAGGTCATGTCTCGTGACCTATAAGGGCTAGGACAATTTTATTTTAACTTACTCTAAATTGACTTCACTTCCATTTAGTGTCTACAAATTGTAATTTGTATTGGAAGACTCGCAGGAAACGAAATATTCCTCAAAAACCGGTTTTGGTCGAAAATGCCAAAAAAAAATGGAATTTTAGAAACCTCGCGATTCCCCAACTAAAAGGGCTAAAAGACTTCTTTTTAGATGTTCGCAGATTTTTGTTTGCAATATTTCATTTCCTAGCATCATTAACGTAAACCTCACCTGTAACAGGTTATAAGAAAAAAATTGAACGTCATTTTTTTCCCCTGAAAGCAGGCAAAACCCGTCATGACCCATCATGACCTATTATAGTTAGAATATTGTTCTTTTTTCGAATCACAGGGAATTGAGTCTTCTTATCAGTCCTATTCAAAACTATTCCCCGACCTTAAAATGTAATTGATGATGGAATTGATGACTAGAATACGAAGAAAAACCTATAGATATTTTTTAATTCTATTTAATCCTAGTTTGGACCTTATCGAAACAGAATATTTTCCTGCTTGTAATTTCAATTATGAAGTTTTCCAAGTCGAGTTATCAAGCATTTGGTTTCAAAAGTTATAGAAGTATCCTCAATGTTGATAAATGAAGGATTGAATGAATTGGAACCAATATACTTTCCATCATTTAGGTCATATGGATGATTTCATTCCCATCTCTCCTAATGTTTCGCAGATGAATGGAACATTGTCCGACTCCTGCCCCGAAGATGCGTGTTCGATTCCTGCCAGCTTCGTTTTCTACTAACCGGATTTTTCTGTTCCAGCTTTCAATTTCTTAATATCATATGTTTTCAGAGTACACAAATATATAATTTCAAATGTTGTCAAATCTGAATTGAAATTAATATGAAATTATGTTTAATGGATCATTCTGTATAGTGTATATATTCGGTTTCGAGTTCAATAGCATATGTGAGTTTCTTTTTTTTTCTATTCAGACTGTGGGGCAAAGTTTTCCAGTGCAAATCGTGAAAGTTTACACTGAACTGTAATATCGGTTCTATTGTATTATGTAACTAAATTTTTATGCGTGTATCGATCAAACTCTCCAGACCGCTCATAACACGGATTCAACCGGATACAATCCGGATTAATACCATCCGTTATACCGTACAAAACGCGGACATGAATGTATTCTTTCCGGATTGATTGAATCCGCAACAGCGGACAATTTTTGGATGCTACCGGATGAAGACTAGATTTAATTTCGTGCTCCTTCCGTCGGCCAAATAGCGGACACTTTCGGATAAAATCCGGCGGACGAACACCGGATCACGTTTCGGACAAATTCGGACTGATTACGAAATTTGTCCGAAACTTATCCGAAGTATTTAGAAGGGAAGTGTTCTGTTTTCTTACGTTACGAAATTTCCAATCTCCAATAGCAGTTTGAAGTTATTTTTTATTTAGCATGGTGTCGTCAAATTACTTCCGAACAACTCAAGGAACAAGATATTCTGTTTTTTTTTTATCGCAGGTTTTCTTCCCGACGGATTGAAGCACTATTTCTGCTTTGTTCTTCCTATTCCGGATACATTATGACAATAATCTGAATGAATAATAGGTATGTGAGGAAGGGAAGAAGGAAAGGAAATCAGGGGAATGTAAAGAACATTTTCAGGAAAGAGGCAAATAATTGATAGAGGAGGTTGAAGAAGCTGGAGGACTTCGAGGAAAAGAGGAAATGGCTGTGGGTTGAAAATAAAGGTAGGAGAAGATGTGAAACGAGAATAGTGGAGGTATGGCAGTAGGTATCAGTTGGTAGCATATAGAGAAAATAATACATTTCAAATCTCGAGTGATGGCGAAATAAGAATAATTAGAGTTCTAAGGTTATGGTTGACACCATGTGACAATCACATATATAAATACGTTAAAGGGTTGGCATTATTGACGCCTGTTACGCGCGCAACTCAGTGATTTATTTTCGCTGCTCCAGATGATTTCTATTCGCCACTAATGGCGAATCGAAACTTCGGCAGTGAGCCGCCATTATCTCATCGCTCAAGAGGCGGCAAAAGCCGAATTTTCGTTGCACGTATTATAAAAACCATATTTTCTAGATTTGAAGTAATAGTGGTTATGTCAGCTATGAAGAAACATATTTTAGAAGAGGGAAATAAGACCAAAATGGATATTTTTATCCAGAGATTATCCCGATGAGCCTCTTCTTATACTTATCCTGAGTCTCTCTCCTCAAATGACCTAACCTTTTAGTCCATCGGACAACAGGCAGGATAGATAAACTCTGCCCAGTCCAGAAGACGTGATTGCCGAAGTAGATCGCTGAGAATGAAGTGCTGGTATTTTTTCTCCTTAAAAGACATTGCAGGATTGAATTGGCCAGCGTAGCTGAGCATCGAAAAGGTGGTGACGTCGAGCTCGAAGTCGTACATCACCTGGGATTTCCGCCTCCGGATAGTGGCGCCTCCATGTGGCCAGACGATGTTACGGTTGCGATCTGAAGGTTCGAACTACACGAGGGGAAATCACTTCTGGGCAATCGAGTTTGTCATTCGACGATAAACGTCCCCGACGTCGAACTGACGAGAGATTGTTGGGGACGTCTTTGGTCGGGTCTGGTCGTACATCACTTTTACTACTATACTGTCTCTCAGCATCACTTTTACTATATTGTCCTATCCCTCTTTTATTATCGCTGACCAGGAGCAAAACAGTAACATCTATAGGGTGATTTCTCTAAATTTTCTCAAGGGACTCATAAGAGAGGAATAATGGAGGAGAGTCCTAGCGAAACATGTCGTGAAATATAGATTGTCCTCTTTCTCAAACTCGATCTTGCGAGAGTCTTTTCTTCCACAAATCTACTATTTTACTCTTTTTTAGTTCATTACTTGCAATTATATTTATAAAACCTCGCACTGAAATCCTACTTCGGAATCATTTCCCTCAGTTGATTCTTAATTTATCGGTTTATACTTGTAAGAAAGAATTGAAAGGAAAATTCATTACCCATAATGTTCCAGTTTACTTGCCTGTTATTTAGTTTCTGGGAAAGGAGTTTGTTCTCACTAGGCCAATATACGAATTTGAAGCCTATGCTTTTATTCTGGGAGGTTCTGCCCTGGTTATCGGCGAACATTCGTAGACCATGACATGGGCCCTTCTTTGGGAGATGGGGGGGGGGGGGGGGGGGCATGGTAATAAAAAGTTAGAAATTAATTTTGTTATCATTTCATAGTAGGGCTTCAAATTTCCGAACCCGAAATATTGGAATTTCATGCTGATTGAAAATATATGGGAATGTTTTTAACATCAATAAACGACGACAGTTTTTTAAGAATTAAATGTAAAAATATAATTATTGGGAGCAAGTGAAAACTCTGGCTACTTTTCAAGTTTGAGAAAAACATAGAGGTTTCCAGAATAAAACAAAATTACATCGAGTGTTTTAATTTGATTTTTAGCGAATGGTTGTGACACCTCAAAATGAGGGTCTGCTAAGATAAGAAGGCTCGAGCTTAGGGAGCATAGGCCTTGTCAAAATTTGTTTCGAATGAGACCAGAGCCTGAAATTCTCGATCAAATTCAATCATTCCTTCTTGAAAAGAATTTCAACCAAATGCTGATTCTTCTATGTTGCATTCAATGGATAAGTTGACAAGTGACGAATGAGCACGTGCATAGTTGTCCTAATGCCAATTGTGCACGTCCAAAGCTAGACGAACTGCACACGTGTGCAGTCATCCAAGTGCCAACTGTTACGTTGATGGCGAGACTGACCAATGCGCATATGTCAACTGTTCACGTGTGGAGTTTTCCATGCGTGAATGTACCAACCGTACAAGTGCATAGTTGTCCATGTGCCAATTGTGCACACGCATAGTTGTTCAAGTGCCAATTATGCACGTCGATTGCTAGACGAACAACTGCAAATGTGTCAAGTGTTCACGTGAACAGATTTCCGTTTGCTAATCGACGTGCACAGTTGGGCACGTGCAGAGATGCTAAGTGTAAGGTTGTATCCATCCCAAACAGACAAATTTGCAACAAAAGATATCATCTTTTCGTTCAAATCATAAATCTTCAAACAAGTAAGATAATTTTTCCTACAAATTACTGCGGCTCTCTATCAAGCAGTTGAATGTTCAACCAAAAAGATGAACTGTCAATCCGCGAGATCATTTACCGCTGGAAATCGCATATTTCCAACAAAATATTTGAAATTTCTTAATCTTGCATCATTGATGCTTCCATAATTTTCTGAAGATTTGTAATCTTTTAAAAATTTTACTGTTTTGAATGTCAAATTACAATCAATTTAAAATCTTGCGTGTAGTTTTACTTGCTCTTCAAAAATAAACCATTTGTTTCTCCGCAGATTTATTATTAGAGTTGAGAAATGATTTCTTTGGTTGAAAATAGATTATTCTCTGGAGAGAAGTCTTTATTTGTCCAAAATCAATTTTTCATCTATAAATAAAACTCTATCATCTTTGGTTTCACCTGATTGATCAAAATGTTCCATATTCAAGTAGAACTTGGTTTTCCATTCTTTGGAATGTTCATTATTTTGTTCGAAATTCGTGGTATTGGATTAACATTAATGCGGCCTACTCTTCATCCATTTTTCTTTATTGGAAAATTAACATTGTAGAAAATTCATCTCCTTTATTGAAAATGAATCGTTCTAGTTGAAACTTCAACTACTGAGTTAGGAGCTAAACTCTTGTCTTAGAGTTTCAATTTTCTGATGAAAAATCACCCTATTTGTGCAGTAATGAAAAGTGATTTCAATCGATTGTTTTCGAAATCAAAAAAATTCCTGCACAGTTTCGTTCCGCGTAGAATTGGAAGGACCCTTGGAATCGTCTCAAATATCCTGGAATGTTTGGAAATCTTCGAAATACCGTGAATAAAAAAAAACAGAAACACAAAAAGAAGAAACATAAAAAACAGAAACACAGAAGAACCAGGAAAACGAAAAAAAAAACAGAAACTTCGAAAATCTTTGTTATTCCAAAGAATGATTTCAGGAACTTTCAAATTCCTCAAAGATTTGACGTAACCCCGTTATTCCTTTTATAATACTTCAAAAATATTTTTTTCATCCCTTTGAATCATTTGAACTCCCTTGAAATCCCTTTAACTCTTTCGAAATCCTATAATTGTGTCTAAAATATGTTTGAATCTCTGTAAAAACCTTGATTTTCCTTAAAATCCTCTGTGACCCCCGAGATGTTTCTTGATGTCCGAACACTTGCTATAAAATAAGATTGTTCTGGAGTCCTGGAAATCCCTTTTAGTCTTTTGATACCTCTAGAACTGCTTTAAAATTTTCCTTCCAAGAAATTTATTCTCAAATCCTTGAAGTTCCCAAAAATCCCTTCCTTCTTTCTCTTCCACTAAATACTACCTCCCATATTTTTCTGTCAAAAGAGAGGGATCAATGAGGAATGTCCCAAGGGAGTATGTAAGATAGAGAGAAGAGTCAGACTGGATAGAGGAAAGTAGGTCAAAGAAATATAGAAAAATAAGAGGGGATCCAAGAAACAACAATTAGTCTAGAATGGTTGAAAGAATAGTATTACCGAGACAGCAAGATGGAAAGAAAAGATCGATAATGGGAAATAATTGAAAAGGCGCAATGTATTGGGAAAAGGATGAAGAGAGGAATCAGAGATTCCTATTAGGTAGAGGAGACATAGGATTATTCATAGTTTCGTTGTATAAGAGGAGGATAGGAAAGGTTGGCAAGAGAATGTGAAGGGAATTTATTAAATCAGGAAGAAATATAGAATTAGAAGGAGAAGTTATAAAAAGACAGATGATTTGAAGAAGAATAAGGGAGTGCAAGCGAGATGGAAAGTGGAACGTTTTACCTAGAATTAAGAGAGAATAAGACTGTTGCAATAAAGTTTGAGGGAACGATAGGAGAACGATAAACTATCAGAAATTTCCGTCTCCGGGTGGAATTGGTCAGAAGAAAGCCATGCCTAAATAAGAAATAGGTGGACAAATCCTCCTAGCAATAATCTTAACGGTTTTGAACCCCCTAGCACTTTGATAGGCTGGCATTTTTAGGACTCCATTTTGTCGTGGAAACCCATCGGGTTCAATGGTGAAAAAGAAATGAAGAATGAGTGAAGAGACAAAAATAGAAGAAGATTCTCTATTCTGTATTTTTATCGCTTACTTCTCGAAGTGCGAAATCTTCTTCTTCATTAAATAATCATCTCCTCTATACACTATTAACCATTTACCATAACCTAATTCTCCTATCCACTGCCATCTGTCTATTGTTTGTATCTTTTTTCTCTAGTTTCTCATAATTGAGAGTGCTTTTTACCCCTATTTTACGATCTATTAGGAACTCTTGAATTTCTACTTCCCATTGCTTTCTCTGGCCCTCTTTTGTCTTTCTTCTACCTTTTTTTTGCACATTCTCGATACCTCTCCTCCCTTCCCCTCTCTTAGTTTCTCCTCAAATTCTCATGCCTTCTTTCCTGCCTTTGTTCTCAACTTATTCCTCGTAGTTTCATAAACAACTTAACATTTCTCTTCCAGCCTTTTTAAACTTCTTTTCCCCATTTCTTATATTTTCTCCGTTACTCCCGCGGCTTACCTGATCCTGTCTCAAATATGCCCCTTCTCTCCTACACGATGAAACTCAGATACTCAAACTCCTTTATTTCCTCTAACTTTTCACCTTCTAGGCTTTCACCCTAGCCAACCAAAAACTATCTCCTGTTTATTTAACCACTCTTACCTCACTTTTTGTCGCTTTGAAGATTTCAGCTTCTGTTTCAATAAAACCTTCTATTTTCTCCTCTTTCCCTGTAGCTTCATCAACTCCCACTTTGTCCAATGAGTTAAACACCGCTTTATAATCAGCAAACATTACCCATTTTCTCTCTTCTAACTATTGGTACCACATTCCCTCCTTTTCTTTTTTTTTGCTAGCCTTTCTCTCTTTAGACCCTTGCACATTATGCACACCCGCTCTTCTAATTATTACTCTCCACATTTTTATACTTCATTCGGTATTTCGTTTATAACTGCTGCTTTTTCACTGCTTTTCTCTCATTCGCTGACCCTATCGCTGTCCTCATTTCTTTTCTTGTGACATCCTTTCTTCGTCCTTTCCCCTTCTTTCTCACCATATCCTTCTTATTTTCTTCTGTACTCCTCTCAATCATTCCATAAATTATGTTTTCCATTCTGACATTTTAGTCTATTGGTTAATGCTTTTTCTTTTTTCCTCTCTCTATCAACTACTTTCCATAGTTCTCCTTCTGTGTTGGTCCTTTCTCCCTCCTCTCTCTCTTCTTCAACTTTTTTATTCTTCTCCCCTTCCTTGCTATCGCATAAAGCATTACACTATTTCTTTTAAATTCTCCTACGCTACGATTCTCTCTCTTTTGTTCTTTCGCTTTATTTCCAACTCCTTTTTTTCCTCTGAACATTTTCTCTCAATTATTCTACTCTCTCTCTCTCTCTCTCTCTCTCTCTCTCTGCTGGCCGGTCATCTTTTCTTACTCTCTTGTTTTTATTATTTCTCTTTGCTGTTTTCCGTTAGCCAGCTTTCCCTTTCTCTCTTCTGTCCCCATCAGTGAAGATATTTCGAGTCCATGTACTCTCCTTCCTCATAAACCCTAATTTTTTAGTTCCATGTCTCCATTCACATATATGCAAACTATCTTCCACTTCTCCTTTGCTATATTTACCTCTTCTTTTACTATAACATTCTTCTGCTTCTTTGAGCCATTTACATCCTTCATATTATTTATCAAATCATTCTCTATTCCCATCACCATTCTCTCTCCTTTTCCGTTCTTTTCATATTTCCTCTTTGCTTCTTGTATCTCCCACTTATATCCCTCTGGTAACCATTCCTCTACTCTCTCTTACCCCCACTTATCTAGTCATGGTTTTATCATCACTACGATTTCTCAATGCTCCAACTTCTCCATCAACTCCTAATTCTTCCTCTCTTATACATCTTCATTCCCGAAACATATCCTTCATCCCTTCATTGAATAATTTCTAACCAGCTTTTCTTTCTGACCATCCCTCAATCTCCTTTCCTAGCTCTCTCCGTTTTCTTCTTTACCACTTTCCTCAACCTCTGACATTGAACTGACGGTTTTCCTTCTATGTTCTTATCCCACCTTCATGCCTCCTTTCTCTCTGTAATCTCTCTTTCTCGTCCTTATTCCTTATGTATGCCCTGTATGCCCTTGAGTCTCTTCGATTTCCACAGAACCCGAAAATGTTCAGTCTTCCCCTCTTTTCTATTCACATTCTCTTTCGCAACTTTTCTTCTTCATCTCTCTCCTCCCGACCTCTAACCTTTTTTGGATGTTTCCCCTCTTTTTCTCATATCTGGTCCGTGACTACAACTATTTCTTCGATCCTTCCTCCAATATGCATTTCATGCTCTTGATCTTGCATACCTAAATTGGAATATTGAGATTTTCCCACATTCTCTTACTTCTTGCCTTTCCACTCTGAATTATTTATTCCATCCTCCTATCTGAAACCTCATTATTTATATTCCATAGGTTTGGGACTTTTCTTTTAACCTCAGTATTTTTGGAACTGCGTCATCATTCCCACCATTCCCTTTCCATTCTCTGTCAACCTTATTGTATCATCCGCAAATGCTCGTGCCAATACTCTTTATTTCCCTATCCTTACTCCCCCTCAATATATTATCTTTATCTCCTAAGAATCCTCAATTGATGAATGATTAGAGAATATGAGGAAAGATGAAGATAGGAATGTCCGACTTCAGAATAGATGGAAGGAAATTAAAGGAAGTGCATCGAAAAATGGAGTAGTGGGGGAAAAAGGGTGAAAATTTGTCACACAAATGGACAAATATGCAATACAAGTTTGTGGCGAGAGCAGAAGAGGAAGGAATGAATGAAAAAATATATAGGCTGAGTATGGAAGAAAATGGATAGAAGCCGAATGTTAAGATTGGGATGAAGTGGGTAAGACTTATCACATTCTTAAAGGCGAGGGAAGAGAAAAAAGGAGAAAATTGCATTGAGGGAGGAAAAGAGATAGGGAAAAAAAAGGAGTGGAGAATGAACAATATACCAATCGATTTCCTGTGGCTTAAAAAATGAAGGATGTTACACAGAATTTCAAGCAACAGAAAGCCTTGTTGATGACAATGAAATGGCTAAGTCAGTGGTTGAAGAAAATATTAAGGGAAAGGCTATCTAGGGGAGTACAGATTGAAGGTGGGAGAGACAAATGGGGAAAAACGGCAGAGCAATAAGAAGAGAGTTAATACGAATAGGGAGAAGTGAGAAAGTGGAGTAAGAGATTGTAATATTTTGAAAATATTCAGAAGGAGCATAAGGCAATTTTTCAGCAAAAAGGCTTATAGAAATAATAAAAGAGATGAGATTGCAGGAAAAGGGGAGAGAATGAAATCAGAGGAATCAATATCATAATAGAAAAATTAAAATAATAATAAATGAAGTAGATAAGAAAAAAGGCAATTCATGGATGGCGCAGGGTACGTCATTGAGAAAGGAAATGCGGAAAGAAGAAAACAAAGAAGACCGCAGAATATGTGAATGAGAAAAAAAAACATAGGAACATGTATGGAAAGGACGTATGAGAGGAACGGAAGATACAGGAAGCTGGCAAGAGAACATGGTAAGGATTCTAGGAAGGAAGGACAGGGGGATAATTGTGAAAAAAGAAAAGGTTAAAGTGGAAGAGAAGTGAATGAAACAGGAAACGGAAGTCACACAGAGACATGAAGTGGATAAAAATGCACAGTAAGAATGAGTAGGATAAAATAGAACAAGATGAGGCTGCGCTCTATCCCTCTCGCTCGTACACTCAAATCGCTAAAAATGCTCAAACACACATCATGAATAAAGGGAAGCAAGAAGTACTAAATTTGAAAACTGGAAATTAGGAGAAGAGGAGTGATAGACGATGGTCGAATTTGAAAAAAACAGAGTGGTACTTCGTCCTCATTGATACTGGATGTGTGCGATTTAACTGGCTGATAACGACCAAGATAAATCAGCGAACGCGTCCAAACGAGGTGCGGCCCGAAATCAATAATAATGGGCAGGAGCCATTAGTAAAATTAATAAATTATGCTTCACATTATGTGCGCATTGTGAGTCGTCTCTGTACGGTTGTAATATGTCGTAAATCATATTAGTGAATAATCCACATCACAATAACACTCAGTTGGACGATGTGCGTTTTGTCCATGACAAAAGTAGAATTCCTCCCTTCCCTCCCTACTCCTGATCTATCGAATGAACATTACCGATGAATTTTACTCTCGAAATTGCGTTTAGTCGGAATATCCCAAGTGGACAATCAGTTTGGATTTACTGGACGAACAACTCTGTCAGAATTTAGTGATAGATATTTTTAATTTTTCTCGGTTAAGGAGAGAATGCTAATTATAAATGTTGTATATCCCCAAAATTGAGAATGAATATCAGAATATGCATTTCCCAGAGACGAAAGGAAAAAAAACTTTTCTTTGAAATGATTAGTACCTTTCCTTCTATCTCTTAGTCCTGCGTGGTGTCTCTCAAATTTTGTTTCTTCCCAGTTCTCTGAGCTGAATCACCACATCCACTATCCTTCTTTCTGCAGAATTTGTTCTATCCTCATACTCTTTTTCTATTCCTCATAATCTTCAGCCAGCGTCTGAATTTATTCCTATACGTTTTGCGCAAACCATCCATATTCTTTCCCTTCCCCAAAATACAATTTCAAAACACATTAATTACATTAATTCTCATTTCTCATTGTTACCAGCTTTCGAAGTCTCTTTTCTGCTTCAAATCCCATTTATCCGATCTACTTCAGCTGCTTATTACCCTTTATTTTATTTCCTAACCTTTTAACCCTAACCTTCCTCAAATACGTCCTTAATGCTTTTATTTTTACTGAACAGAAATTTCAGCTACGTTCATCCTTTCAATCCTTACCTTCAGTTACTTCTTCATTCATAATGTGTCCCCTAAGGGTTTACATAACTTCCGTTCCTTCAGATGTAAAAATTTTCATTATTCTGCAACAATTTTCTTTTCTTCTCTTAGCCCATTTTACTTCCTTATGTATACATATATACATATAAAATTCTTATCATAATGCAACGCAACGTGACGAGGTGACTAAAAGACGACGAACGAGGAAGCAAGTGAAGGACGAGTGGTCGAGTGTATTATCGTTTTCTAGCGTACGAGCGGGAGAGGAAGAGCGTAGATTCATCTAATTCTGCCTTATTTAACTCATTCTTACTGTACAATTTTATCTACCTTATTTTTCTGTGTGACTTTCGTTCCCTTTTTCTCCAATTTATCTTCCACCTCAATATTTTCCTTTGAACAATCATTTTTTTACTGTCTCTTATGCGCTCCTCTAGATTCCTTCAATCCCTTATCCACTCTTCCCCCTGTCCTTCCTCTCCCAGGATCCATACCATGTTCTCTTGCCAGCTTCCTTTAGCTTCGAATCCTCTCATACATCCTTCCCATACATGTTACCATGTATCTTCTTCCCATTCACATATTCTGCACTTTCTTTCCTATTTTTCCTCCCAATGTATCGCTTCCCTGACCTCGTTCCCTAATCTAAATCTTGCTATTCTTGTCCATCTCTTTCCTTACTACCCCTTTTTGACTACTGCAGTATACCTTCCTTTTTTTTATTTTATACCATCTATTGTATTTTGATTCCATTATCCTTCCCCATCTGTATATTGATTTCCATTCTTTCTCGTTTTCTTCTTACTCTCCAAATTTCACTCCGATTCCACTCCTACATGTGTATCTTCAAGGAACTCCCTCCTTTCTTCTGCCCATTTTGGTAACTCAACCGAACCTCCTCCCTCTTCTTTCTTCTACTTCCTTCAAACATTCTCCGCTAACTCCCCTCCCTTTCTCCACTTAGCTTTTCTTCAAATTTCCATGCCCTGCTCCCTGCTCTGATACTTAATTTATCCCTTTGCATTTCCTCTCTCACCATATATGCAAGTATCCCCAATCCACTCCTATAGTCCTTCTCACACATCGTTCCCGTAACCCTTCCATATGGCCGTACCGGGGTATCAAACAACCACATTCTCCTGTTCCAATCTTTCTTAAATCTTCTTTCTCCTATTCCCTGTATCTGCTTCATTAGCTTCGTTAAGATCCTTAGCTTATTATAAATTATGAATGTCATTTGTTTCTACGACTCCATGTATTTAGAATTAAAAATTTATCTTTCTTGTAACTCGAGTCAATTCTAAGGGCGAGGGGGAAGATGTCTACGCGTGTTACGTAAACTGCTACATTTGAGTCTAGTCCTAAATGTGAGACATGCGCGTCAGGACATTAATTGCCGTTTTGACTCTTTTGTAAGATTTGACTCTCGTCCTTTCCGGGGTCTTCGTCAGTTCTGTGAAACATGGTCACCAATGTGGTACCATTTACACTCTCGTGCGATATCGCTTCACGTGGAACTGTTTAAAAACGTATCCGACAACTTGAAATGTTGAATAATTGGTTCTCAACCAGTTTCGAGTGAATTTCGAATATTATTGGTTATAATAAATACGGCTAATATATGAAAGTGTAAGTGTTTCTTTGAAGAAGAACCCTCTCAGCTCTAAGAGCTTCCATAATTGCGGAATTTATTATCTAACCTGTCGGTGTGTGTGATTTTCTTTCACGCCCTTTAAACAGGAGGGACTTGTTATTTGTCCAATTCATTGTATGTCCATTTTTTCAATCGTTCAATTGAAATGGTGTGAATGAACAATATTCAATAAAAAATTTCATTTGTAATGGGAAGTTGTTTTTATTCTGAAAATCCTTATCTGGCTTGTACTTCAAAAATTTCCAATTTTATGAAATTACGTTCGTAAGTTATATTCCTAATAATTTTCATAGCTAAACCAATTTTGATATTTTGGAATTAAAAATATTCAGTCATCAGTTTATCTTTTACACAAATAAGGTAATGTGAAATCATAACAGTTGCATAAAAATCGCAATATCGAATTTTCAAAGGAAATAATTAGAAATTTCAAACGAAACATTTTTTTCTTTCCACATACATTCAAAATCCTGATTTGTCTTTCTGTCCAAAAATTTTTGTATCGTAAATAGAAAAAGACGAATTTCTGACAGATAAATTAATTTAGACCAAAGAGGATGACTTTCTAACCAAATCAATAATAAATAGTTAATTTCGTCCCCCTATTTTCAAATACAAATATCTTGGGTATTGCACAGTTTTCTGTAAAGAAAGTATTGTTCAATACTCGAGTATCTTGTTTTCATTAAAGTTGTTATGAAAAATAATATGCATTGCTCGGAGTGAAACACAACGATCGCAACGGGTGTGAAGTTAGCTGCAATCGTTGTGTTTCACACCTAGTAATGCAACATACTATTCCACACGTCCCCTCAGTCTCAACAATCTTTCACTCCTCTTCCAGATCTTTCTCTCTCGCTTGTTCTTCCCTTTTGCACATCGAACCGAACACCTTCCTCATCTCTACTTAGTCCTCCCTACTCACAGCTCCCTCATTCCTTTTTTTGTATTTCCCTTCAACCCCATTCTCAAACTTCTCACATTCCCTATTCCATCAACGTCTTATCATTTTCTTTTTTTCAAACCTGTTTTCTACACATTCTTTCGCATTCACTTCTAGATTGAGCGATCCAGTAGAAGATGGAAAGGGAAAATTTAGACAACAAAAAAAAGGTGTTAATAATTAGCAGAGAGTGGGATAGTGAGTTTTACAATTCATGTGCTTGACACAAAACTTTAGGCAATTTTGAGGGATATAAGAATGTTTTATATCATGGATTAAATTTACAAGCTTTTAAGGATCATGCACGCTTCAAGGGACACTTCAGTCAATTTCAAAATTTTAAAAATATGAGAACAATTTCCTCTAATCACAAAGTATTTTTGAAGATTCAAGAGATCTTAGAAGGTTTCTGCAAAATTTTGAAGGAATCATAGAGTTTTCGAGGTCTTCAGAGGATCTCAATATGTATCGAATAATCGCTCAATAAGATTAACTGCTCATTCAGAAGATGGACAGGAAAGGAAAATTCTAGCAGGAAAATATATGTGTTCATTATTGAAAGAATAAGGTTTCGTGAATTTTATGATTCCTGTGGATAAAAAAGAACTCTGGGGAATTCAAAGGGGCATAAGAAAATTTCATAATGGAGGAAAAAGTCACAAGATTTCAAAGGATCTTAGAGAAGATAGGAAGAGAGGGGCAAATTTGGGATATATAGAGATGTTTATTCTCAAATATGGAGGGTCTCAGGAGATAACCAACGATTGCTGATATGAAAGATGGAGAAAGTAATATAAATCAAATATGAGAAGGTAGAGGAGGTAGGGAGAAATTTGGCAGACGTATAGAGGTGTTTATTATCAAAGTGTATGTGGGAAAGGGGTGTAGTTTCTATCTGCAGGTGCAGACACATGCCCGCAGCAGCATCGAGATTACATTCCACATTAACCAAATTATGATTTAAGGTCTTGCATTGTCCGTGAGCGGATTGTTCACTTCTAAATAGTCCTCATTCAGACTTCGACATAAATTATAATACGGCGTGCAATTACGTTGATGCGAATACCAGTACCAGCTAGTACCATCGATTTCAACGAAGTTTAGAGGACTATCCCCCATTTATTATTCTCCGCTAACATCTCTGCATCTTGCTGCATTTTGTCCTGTTCTGTAATTCTGACTAGAAGCATGTTCGGTTTGTATATACTTTGGGGTCGTAAAATACCCGTCACGCCATTTGTTTTCGAAATACTGGGTCTAGGCTCTCTTCCAGGAAACTAAACTCTCGGATTGTCCTTTGTTAGTTGAATTAATATGGGAATGGCAAACGTTATTGAGCAATATACATGTTTTGTACAAATATATCGTTGCATTCCGCTACAATTCTCATTTTTCATAAATTATGAGATTGCTTAAGCATATTTAGATGCAAAGGTCATGCCTCAAAATAGTCCTCTTCCTGTTCTGTTTTCTTCAAACTTTCCTCTTCGAACCCCTTTCCACTTCTGATCGGCCTGACCTTCTCTCTAACCTTATAAATCACTGATATAATATTTTTTAGGAGCATATTTAACCCTTTCTCTTACGCACTCTTTACCTTCATTCGTCCTCTAGATGTCTCTCCTTCCTTCATACATTCTTCTCCTATCCCTTCTTCTCCTTAAATTTCCTTACCACTTTCTTGCGATCCTACCCTTTGTCCCTTTGCCTTTATGTAACCCTTCTATGCACGCTTTCATGTCTTTTCCACCCATTCGCACAATCTGCATTTTCCCTTCTCATATTTCTACGATAAATTACTTTCTTCACTTCATTTCCTAATCTCCAACCAGGATTTCTTGTCCATCTTCTTTTCTATTGTATTCTTTCCAGATATTCGGGTAATCCTTCCCTCATCATTACCTTATACCATTCCTTGTTTCTCTTTCACCTATGCTTCCTCATCTGTCTGTGATTTGCATTTCTGTAACCTCCTTATATCCTATGGTGCTCTTTACTTCTATTCAACGATCCCTGAAAAATTCCTTTATTTCTTATTTCCATCCGGTCACACATTTCAGTCCCTCCCTCCTCTCTCCTCTATCTCTTTATAACACTTTCTCGCTTTCCTTGCACCTCTCCCCTCTCTTAGTTCCTCTTCAAATTCTCATGTCTTCTTTCCTGCCTTTGTTCTCAGCTTATTCCTTTGAGCCTCTTCTGTTACCGTATACCCCAACCTCCTCCATTCTACCCCTAACGCTCATCTTATGCATCACTCTTGCATCTTCTCTATCTCCTTTCTCTTCTCACATCCCCATATTTTCGACCCATGGCCTTATACCGGCCTGGCGAGCGCAGCAAAAATCTTATACGCCTCATCCAGCCATTTCTAAATCTTCTATCCCCAATTCTCTATTTGTCTCATTGCTCCAACGTTTTCTCAATCCTTTCTCTAACGTGTGTTCTATGCTCCCAATTCTTCTGCACTATAATACAAAGAAACTTGAACTACTCCACCTCCTCTAACTTCTTATCACCTCATAACCTTCATTTTATCTTTATTAGACCAAAGCTTTATACTATCTAGGTATTTTTCTAATCCCATATTTGACCCCACCATTCCTTTTTTACTTGTCGCCATCCTTTCTCCTTTACTTTCCGTGCCCGGAGGAACAAAAGCTGCTTTCAAATCAACAAACATTGCTGTAATACCCCCTTTCCCTCTTCTGATTTTTCTTTCTCTAATATAATTTAGTACATATCCATTATAATGGATGATTAATGATTAATGATTCCCATTCATTTTTTTCATCCTGTCTGGTTCGAGTGAATCACTCCCTCTTCCTTTGCTCCTGCCTTCAACCTTACTGGAAATATTGCAGCATATATCTTAAAATATTGTACAACCATCCCTCCTTTTCAAGTTTTTGGCCTGCCTTTCCCTCTCTTCATCCTATTTCACAGTACCCACGCCTAATCCATTAATTCTTTTCCCCCATATTCCCATACTTCATGAAGGATTTTTCCTATAAGCGCTGACTTTTCCTCTTTTAATAACCCTAGTGCCATCTCTATTTCATCCCTTATAATATCCTCTTCTTCGTCCTGTTCACTTCCCTCTTTTCCTCCTCTCGTTTTTTTCTTTTTAACTCATCTTAACAGCTCCATGGAATATTTTTTCCACTTCTCACATTCCAATCTTTCCGGTTATCCTTTTCCCTTCTTTCTTATTCTTTCTTCCGTATTCTTTCGCACTACCTTTCCCTTTTCTCAATTTTCCAAACGTCGCTCATACTAAGGATTCGTAAGATTTCCGTGCCCTCTCCTTCTTTACACTTCTCTTCACGTCATAATTACATGAGTGTCTACGGATTTTGGAAGATTATGGAAGCTGCAGAGTATTTGGAGGTCATCTTGTACAATATTATATGGAACGTCAATTTTCCAAGTTATTATGGAAGATTTCCAGGAACTTTAATTTTCTCACGTTCAGGGACAGTTGATGGGCTTTTAATGAAAATCAGAGTATTTTGAAGTTTTTTAGTTATTTTGAAGGTTCAGAAAAAGATTTTCTCTTATAAAAAGGATTATGATACGGGAATAACGGAGGATTTTAAGGAATTACGTGACATTTTGGAAACAATCACGCATTTCAAAGGATTTTGAAAGGATTTCAAGAGATACCAAATAATTTTTGGTGATTCAGAGGATTGAGAAACAATTTTTGCAGGTAACACAGGATCTTCACGAATTCTGGAAGGTTTCAGGAGATCTGAGGGAGATTCATTCATAATAAACAAAAAAAAGAATTCCTGAGGACTGAAGAAGACTCTAAAAGCTGCGAGAAGATTTTCGGGTGTTTCTATAAATTAACTTGAATTATCCTAGGATCAAAATAGAATCTTGGGAACAACAAAGGATTGACATAAAAATTCATGAATTCATGAATTCATGATTCTAGAAGATTGACAGGTATTTTGAAGTACTCAGATAAAGCAATCACAGGGACTCAAAGTATTTTGAAATATTTTCAGATATTGCATAAGATATCCCGAAATCCCGGCGGCTTGAGTACGTCCTCGGCGGTTTAAAAACTTTTTTGTAGGATGACGTAAAATTTCAATATATTTTAGGAGTACGCAAGCCATTTTGGAAGATAGCAGATAAGTTTAGAAAACTCCATTACTTTTTCGGGTTTTCAAGGAGTAAGAAACGTCTTCCACTTATTACAAATGATTTGAAGGAATTACCTAATATTTAAAGAGATGTCGACATATATTGAGAAAAATCACGGATTCAAAAGGATATATCGTTTTAGAAAAAAAAATGTATGTGGGCGAGAGGACGCACCTCTCCTGTCGATCAGGCTGGAGTGGCGCAGTACAAGACGCGGGCCTCTTCGCACAGCAAAGTGAGCCCCAAACATTGTACCATCTAGAAGTCTTTTTTGTCAGGCTAGGTTAGATGGAGCGATACGTAAAAGGTCGTCAGTTAGATGCTCCAACCCGGTGCAACACTTCCCTGGTGTGTCATGCATGTTTGTGTGTGTGTGTGTTTGAATCACTTGAAATAGGCTGATGGCGACCTCTTCGCAAGGAAATCATCAACTCTTTTCTGAGTGCTCAGAGTCGACTAGTGACCTTCATGCATAATCTCCTTGACATGCAGCCTCTCACTGGGGAGGTTTATAGCTTCTTTTGAGGAGACCTACAGTTGTCTATCCAACACCCTCCTTAAAGTACAAAAACTCTCCAGAAGGGCGAAACTCATAAGAAACATAGAGAGCTCTTTCCCTTAATTCCAAATACAACGTTTGTCGATATTTCAATTATAATTGTCTTCCATTCCGAAAACAATAAGAATCAAAGAAGCGAAAGGAGGGGGATTCCCTCCATCTTCCTCATCTTTCCTATTTGTCCTTTCTCTTTCATTACTTTCGTATCATGAGTAAAAAGATTCTGGTTTCAGGCGAAATCTGACATATTCGATTTTCATCAAATCTTCACGTTTTGAGACCTCCTGAGTCAGCAAAATCAATTCTTGAGAAGTTGCCTGTCTGTCCATAGTCTCTTTGTAATCTGTAGACACAATAACTTCTGAATGCATGATTGTATTAGGTCGCGTTTTGGTACATTTTCTCAAAGCCTAAGAAGGAAGTAAAAGTATGTTGATCAGCCTTTTTCAACAATGTTTATGATGTCATCCATCAAGAATGATTTTTCAGAAAATTTTATTTTCAGCCAAACCATGCAGGATACAAAGGAAGTGGTTGTGAGAAATATTTCCAACCCCGAGAGGATCTACACATTTGTCGTTAACTTTTTCGTCATACGATGATTTGTTTCACCTCTGATCTTAAAAAGAAATTGACAATACAAATTCCATGTTTTGATTAGACTATGCGAGATACGTGAAGAGTGTTGAGAAGCAAAATGTTTCACCTCAGAAAGATCCGAAAATTTTTCTCTAATAATGTTTTCCTAATATACATCGCTTTTGCTTGAATCAAGAAAAATATTAATCCCAGAGTTAATTAAATAACAACTCCGAACAGAAGAGGTTTTCAGTTGTTTTGTTGATAACTCAAACTTTAGATTTATAAAATCGACCAAAAATAAATTAACTTCCTTAATATCTTCAAGAAATGTTTCAACCAAAACAAGCACCGAGTCTTTTAATATTGGGAATACATAAAATACAATATAGCGCAGAATCTTTCGGATATACTACACAACAAATAATATACTACTTCACACCTTCCATAAAACGCAGTTTGCAAGGAACTAAAATTCCATATCCATTATCATCTTTTTCCCCTCCCCGATATGAGTAACCGGATGGTGAATACGTTCTCCTTCCAACCTCACCAAGTGATAGGTGAATATAACGAGAGAACATAGAAAATGCACGTGTTCCACGTACATGTATCGAGTTAACAATTAATTATTGGCGACGCTTCAGAGGTCCACCGCCTCTGTGCCGTAGTTAAACATTACGCGTACCGTCGTATCCTACTGTGCTATCTAATCCCCCCACGGGAGCTTTCGCGGGCACTCGCACTCGCTACTGCGGCAGTAATCTCGTTTAATTGCTGGCTGTAGACGCGAGAGAGTCCTGTTCAATTAGTTTTTCAAATAAACATTAGTTTCCCTAACACGCGGCACCATAACGTGGAGGTGGAGAAGGTATTGGTAGCAATGGCGATGGCGATGAGGATGGTTTTCCCGATGCGGTTGGTGACGATGGTAGTAGTTGCTCTCGGAGATAACGTTGAACGGAGTCCTGGAAAGGGAAATGGAAAGAAGGAGGGGAACGTTAGGAAAGTGGGAGGGGCGAGGTAAGGGGTAAAAAAGGAAAAGGGAAAGGGAAAGGGAAGGGGTACGTTGGATGCCAGCAGAGAATTCAGGTAGTGGTTTCAGGTAGTGGTAGGGGAGAGAAAGAGGGAGGAAAACAATAGAGAGTAGAGGAGTGGTATTGCGACCACAGAGTAAGTAATTAACGACACATTTATACGATATCGTCAACGAGCTGAAGAGAGATGAGGAGTTGCAAAGCTAGGCCACAATCCGGTCTGTATCAAGTTCTGCCTTTGTCCACGATCTAGGACGTCCTTATCTGTAAAGTGACGACGTGTTTCTGATAATCATCTGAACTAGCAGCTTTCAAGTAGCATTTTGTTTATGTTGAAGAATGATATTCTTTACTTCAAGATATGAGTAGAAAAAGGTGTTTCGGACAGGTGATAAAGTAAAGTGATCCCGAACGGATCATATTTTTTATAACGTGTTGTTTAGGTTGATGAATATTAATCTAAACAGGAGAATCTAAGTAGAAACGTACGTTCTAGTCAGGAAATCGACTATGGCCATCCTAGACTAATCATATCAAGTCTCACTTCTGATTACCCCTCTCTAATACTTCCAACGAAAGAGGTGTTTATCTGAATAGTTCATAGACTTATAAGAAGGAAAGAGGTAGTAGTCCAAGCATTGCGTTAGAAAAATGAATCAAATTGCTGAAAAATTCCTTTTTCCAATTTTGTTTTGTTTTGGAAACGCTCCATTAAGGGGTCCTCTTCGACATAACAAAAAAGTGTCCTCGATTAGGAGGAGGAACCCGTTTTTTTTTTACATTTCCAAATTTTTCGTTCGCGTGTACGGGTAATTTCCATTGAATCGTAGAGCAAAATGTCCAACAAGTGGAAGAAAGGAAACCTAATTATGAGAACATTTTTTTCAAAAAATATTATGCTATCTCCAATAGGTTCCGAGTTATGGTACATTGAAATCGTCCAATTTTTTGGATTTTCAGCGAAAAATCGCTAAGTCTCAAAAACCAGTATATACCTTTCTTCCTTATTACTTTACAAATAAGTGTTCCACGAGTGAGTTAAAGAAGACTCAATTTTCTTTAATTCCAAAAAAAAACAAAAAAACAATGTTCTAACTATAATAGGTCATGAGTTATGACTCCTTAAAGTTGACTGTTTTTGCCTATTGTAAGGGGCGAAAAAACAAGGTTCATTTTTTCTTTATTAACCGTTACAGGTAAGGTTTACGTAATGACGCTATTTGATCTCCTAGCATCATCAACGTAAACTTACCCTGAGACGATTTATTTGCAAGAAATTGAAACTTCTTTGTTTGGCTCTAAAAAAAGGCAAAAACAGTCAACTTTGAGAGGACATAACTCATGGCCTATCATAGTAAGAACATTGTTTTTCTTCTGGAATCACAGGGAATTGAGTCTTCTTCAGCTCACCTGTGAAACACTTATCTGTAAAGTAATTAGGAAGAAAGGTATAGAGTGTATAGACCTATTGAAGATAGCGGATTATTTATTTCACAAAATTTTTTCATAATTTAGTTTTCTTTCTTTCACGTGTTGGACATTTCCCTCTACGATGCAATGGGAATAACCCGTACACGCAAACGCAAAATTTGGAAATTTTTCCAAAAAAAAACCGGGTTCTCCCTCCTAATCGAGGACATTTTTTTGATATGTCAAAGAGGACGCCTTAATGAAGCGTTCTCAAACGAAATGGAAAAAAGAATTTTTCGGAAGTAAAGGTACCAGATGCCTGGACTATAGGCCAATACCCAATTCGGGAGGAGTCAACTTTCATTCTTTTCATGTTAATAACTTATATTCAAGAGGAAAAAATTTCTGTAAAACAGATTTTTAATCAGAAATTAAGATACACTATTGTCATGTTGGATATACTGGATTTCAATTCAGATTAAAATGGTTTAGCAGGTTTCAAAAAATATTTTGTTTATGTTGATGGTTAATGACACAAACATAAACATCGAAGTAGAAACAGCATTCTATTATAGGAATCTCGAACTAATGATATTAGGTCTTTCTTCTGATTTATCTGGTTCAAAAGCTTCCAACTATTATATTGTTAATGTTTGAAATTTATAATCTCATCATCAAAATTAAAGAAGAAGAATACGTTTTGATCAGAACATTTAGTCTGTGATCGGGGAGTGAATTTCACTCCAGATGCACCCGGCCTATAAACCTTCTTCAAAAATCTCGTTCATATTGGAATGATCAATGAAGCATGATGAGAATCCAAGTAAAAAAATACATCCCAGCCAAGACATCCATTTTCTTATTGTAAAGCTGGATAGATCCCCACTTCTGATTAACCTTCTTGGGGAGGTTTTAGCAATCGTTTTGCTTATATGAAAAGTTCAGAGACTTGAAAAAAAAAATAGTAAAATACATTTAGGTCGAACGATGAAATTGAGTAAGCTTGAACTTCATTTGCTTCAGAAGGTTCCAACTGAAATTTTGTTTATATTGAAAACTCACCTCGCGCTCCAAGCTCGGTTATAAATTTACCTCGCGCTACGCGCTCTGCCTTTGTACTTCCCTATTGTAATATGTAAAGCTTTTTGAACTTTAAAGCGAAATGTCAGCTACTTTAATTCGATGATTGTGAACTCTTTTTTGTTAGAGCTTCTCCAACTTTAACGAATACAATCTCATCGCTTGTCTCCTGCTGCGCACTCGGTTAAAGGTGAAACAGATTTGGAAATATTTTTTTGGTGAAGAATTTTTTTTTAATTTATATTTTCCTGTACCTTGCATGGTTTGACCAAAAAATAAACGTAATTTGACTAGAAATTCTCATTTTCTTTTATATTTATGAAATTTGGAAATGTCATAATTCTGACAATTTTCTTTATCGAAAAAAATGATTAGGATAAATTGTTTCGCTTCTTACGTGCTACAAAAAAATATACTTTTTGGTCCCTCAAAATGAGCACCAAAGCACGATTGAATATGATAATTCTTTCTAAAGTTATTGAGTTCACAGATTATCTTTCATTATTTTTTATGGGATCAAAATTGGAATTTTCCATTTTTTGAGAAAATTTAAAAAGTTGTATTCACGATCTTGTAGGGGTCCCAAGAAGAAGCATTTTTTCTCTCTGACTTCCTTTCCAGTCTTGCGTTATTTGACTAAAAATTAACATTTTCGTTTATATTTTCATATTTCGAAAATACCATAACTCTGACAATTTCATCTTTATCAAAAAGAAAAAAATTATAAGTATAGATTATTTCAATTTCAACGAGCTAGACGAAATTTTACTTTTAATTTTTGAGTCTCGAGAAAAAAAGGTTCAAAAATATTTTTTTAATGCTCCACCTCTTCCATTTTCAGTCCTTCAAAAGTTGTGGAGTATACAGACGACAACGGCGACAGTGACGACAACGAAGTAAACGTCAACGTCAGCGACAACGACAATGACAACGACAACGACAACGACAACGAGAACGACAATGACAAAGACAAAGATAATGGCAACGACAATAGAGAGACAAAATCAAAGTCATCATAATTATCTAAGTTTAAGAGGATGTTCTTCACGTATCTAAAAATAGAGATATTGAGTCTCACTCCAGATAAGCATGGTTTAGGGGCCTTCAACAGATATTTTGTGTATGTTGATGAATTTTCATATCATCCTAATAATTCAAGTACATACGGACATCTCATGCAGAGAAAGTAGCATTCTATTTTTGAACCGATAATATCAACTCTCTCTTCAGACTAACTCGGTTCAGAAATGTACAACTGAGGTATGATTATTGTTCAAAGTGTTCATCTTAACATCAGAATCTATGTAAAAAAGGATGTTTTGTCGGATGATTGAGTGCAGTAATCCAGAGATAGGGATATAAGGTAATACTTTAGATTGACCTGGTTAAGAAAATTTGAAAAAATATATTTCAATTATGTTGATTATGATTCATTGAAATAATAAAATACAGGAAAGAACAGGCATTCTTTCCATGAAGTACTGTTTAGGATTACCAAACTAATCATCTCGAGCCCAAGATCTGATTTATCTGTTGAAGAAACTTTCAACAAACGTTTCATAAATGTTGGTAGCTAATACACTACAAAGGGGGAAAAAGTAACAAATTTTTGGAGCTCTTGTTCTTTCGGGAGGGTTTATACTCTGAGCGAGTCTACCTAACTGCGAAAAATGGGAACACACCGTCCGCGTCACGTTGAATGCGACTGAAAAAGTCTATAGCATGGCACCAGCATTGAGTGAGGGGATAACTGTTTTCTTTTATTCATAAAATTGAGCATAGTAATCTTCAGATATGTTTGATTATGAAGGTTCCGATTAATACTTTCTCTATGTGTATTATTGATATCTTGAAGCAGCAAACTGAAGTAGAAAGGACCTATCCTTGTTCGACAAGCCAGCACATTACCCTCAATCTTTTCCTATCAGAACGACGGTAGGGATTGCTCATCTAGGAACCTGTTGAGTGAAATTTTGCTCATGCTGATAATTGTTCTTTCCTAGAAAAAATCAAAATAGCAAAAAAAGTTGCAATCAAGTGAAGAAGTATAGTAGTTGGAAGTATATAACAAAGACGGATAGTGAGAGGAGTATAGAAAGGGGAAGGAAATGGGAGAAGGTAAGGGAAAGAAGGAGGAAAGGGTGAAGGGAAAGAGAATGGGGACGAGGCAGAATAAGAGGTAGATAGGATGCCAGTGGGGGATTTCAGGTGGTAGCAGAAAAAAAAGAGAGTGGAAAACGATAGAGAGCAGAGAAGTACCGCGGGGTAAGTAATTAACGACACATTTATGCGATATCGACTACGAGGTGAGGAGGGACGAGGAGTTGCGAAGCCAGGCCAGAATCTGGTCCGTATGAAGTGCCGGACTAATGAGAGGCTACGTCCTTGTCGATAGATACCTTGCCCCTAGTTCTCCAGTCCACCGCCCTGGACGTTTCCTATCTGCATCGCGGGGACGCGTTTCCGATATTTACGTTACGAGCTGACAAACGAGATCCTTCTACCAGACAAAATCCAGAATGGGAAAACTGCTATGGACTCCACCCGAGGCGAGCCAACGAATTTCGGTTATTATCGTTTACACCAATCCAAGAATAATTTGAATTTTGGAGGCTGAATTAATCCAGTCTGCTTCCAGAATAATCTGGGCTGAGAGTTTCCAACTGAATTTCTGGCTTATGTTGATGACATGATTAATATCTTGATAATAAATTGATTTAGAAGGTTTAACTATTATTTTGTGTGTGTTGAATACTGATATTGAAACGAAAGACATCTGTGCAGAAAAATGTTTGCAGTCAAAGACTGCAGAACAATATGTAATGAGCTTGATCATTTGGCTTTCGATTCAGATATAATTGGAAAATGAGCTTTTAACTCAAATTAATTTTATTCTAATGATTGCTCATATCCATATAGTTTTGATTCTCCTGAAATATTTTGTTCATGCTGATAATATTCAACGAATAAGGAAGGAGGATTTCTCCAAATCCCAAGGGATCTTTCCAATACCTTGTGAGTCTGGCAATAACAAACATTCTGTTTATGTTGATGGTTCAGAGTCTCGAAAGGAAGAAGCATGTGGACAAAAACTTTGTAATCAAACTACGATTGGTAGTTCTTCTCGAAACCAATCAATTGGCTTCAAATAATCATTGGTAAAACAATGGAATCCAGATCACATGTCTTCAAAACAAAGATGCCGATTCTAGATTCTTTAAAAAATCAGCAACCTTCTTTGTATAAAAAACCAAAAAGCTCACATGTTATTAAAGGGAAAAATTATTGCTCTTAAAGGTCATTTGCCATTAATTTACACCCTCCAGACAACATGTATCAAGCAGTCTCTCTAGTTACTCTCCAAAGGACCCATCTTCCTCCCCCCTATTCTCTCCTCCACTCGTTTCGCAAGCAGCATTAAGTGCAACGTGCACCACGTACACATGCAAACCCACACGAACACACATCCCTGAAATCATATACCATGGGTAGGACATGAGGCTCTCCCACGGGTGGCTATTTTCATGTAGGACTTCGAGGATGATGTCCCAGCAATCCTCGCTCACAGAGCCCACTCTAAACGAGGTGAAAACAACGAGGAATACATATGCACCCAGGACTCACTTACACCTTCAACTCCAGGATCCTGTCTCACAATAGCACCTTTATATGAGGAGGACAGAGACGATACACCGCTTTCGCTGCTCCTGGACTCGCCTCGTCCTCTCCACCCGGGGGTGGAGGACGCGTTCTGCCTCCTTCCCTTCCACTTTTGCGCCTCATCCCATTTTCCCTTGTCCTCTCTCTCCTAGTATGTTATAGCGACAATATATTTAGGGAGCATGTAGATTAGCTACCCGGGTACGAGGCTGTGCTTGTGTAGGAACGAACCCTCCGTCTCTCTCAGTGAACATTACCCCTTCCAGATCCAGCTTCATCCCTTCAAGAGAGACCCCTTCCCTACTTCCCACACCTGACCAGGAGGCTGCCGATACTTGCTCGTTGCAGATTAATGCAATATCGTAACACGATAGTGTCCGCTTTCCTAGCCACTGTCAGGGTGAAAAGGTGGGATGGGAGTGGCGTATATCCCCTTCCGGAACTAGTGACAAGGAGGAAGGGGTTTGCACCCTCATCTTCAGCACCAAAGTCTTCTCCCATTCGGCTTCGGTTCTGCTACCCCTCTTCGTCCACATGAAACCCGCCATCGTGGCAAGTTTGTAACTTACAATTATTGCCCGGCTGCACGAACTGCACACGTGTCGAGCCTTGTAGTGCGATATGCACGCCTCGCGATGTCACTCCGCTAACCACGTGCGAGATACACGACCTGGAAATCTCCGGATAATGGGATTAGTATTCGTAATGTTGAAGATAGCTTCTCATTTGGAGAAAAGATTGTAAGATAAAGAAGAAGTTGATGTGTTGAGCTGTAAATAAGAGACTCAATTGAAATAAGTAGAATAAAAGTCGCGGAGATGGTTTCGTACTGCTAAAGGAATAGATCAAGGATCTCACCGGAACGAGCGTGGTAGGGTTAAGCGGACGGTAACGTACCTAGAGGTGGACCAAAAAAGGGAATATTAGAATGAGAAAATAAGGAGCAAAAAATTTATTAACAAATAAGGATGTTTGTAGGTCATCTGATCTTTAAAATGAGAGCTCAGTTGATCCTGCTGGGATGAATAGTATAGATCTTCCTATTGGGTATATTTAGTCTGCTTCGTCAGGGTAGTCTGCTTGTTTACGTATATATCGTAATTAATTCAGATTGGTAGATCTTTTTACCTGTGATCATTGCTAGAAAGATTGTTCAGTAACCCGTATAAAAAAGGTTTTCTTGAAGCGTTTGTTTTTCAAATGGATGGCACACGATGATTATAATATTGAGCTGGAACCAATATTTTTTCCTATACATTTGTTACTCATCTATCATTTCAAATTCCTTAATCCTCGACAGAACACTAAGGATAGGATCGGACGAGCTTCTCGCCCTGAGCCTTCCTTGAATTTGGTACCCCCTAATAATTCTAAACGGTACCTTATATAATTGTAGAGCTGAAAGCCTAGAAAAAGGCCCTGAAGGTTAAAAGTAGAAATTATTTTCAAAAAGCAAACGAATATGGAGCCTTGCATGTAGTGGTTATTGGAAATTTTCAATTTTCGAGTTTCGGTGCTTTTATAGGATGTTACTTCATAAATCAGTTCGAAGGAACGAAGAAAAGGAAAGAGTTCATTTTATTCAGGAAAAACTTGTATTTACAGGTCTTCCGATCCTCACAGGTTTAAATATGTATTTAACATATAGTTAGAAGATATGTGGGGATCTAAACGTGAAGGTGACAGGGTGTGTGCGAAAGAAAAGTTTTAGGAAGAAGAAGAAGGGAATGGTGAAACCGTGGTGGGAAAGAGGAAAGTACGTGGAGATGAGTAAGGAGTTTAAGTTGTTGTGTAAAAGAAAAGAGCAAGGGAGACAGAAGGAGCTCAGTAGAACGGAAGATAGATCAGGAAAGCAGAAGGATGAGAGAGGAGGGAGGGTCAGACTTGAGTGACGGGGAGATAGAGTTGCAAAAGAGAAAATTAAGGAGGTCAAAGGCAGCAGGCTTGGATGGGGTGCAGAATGAAGCGTGGATTTTTAGCACTTCAGCTGTTAGAGACAGGCTAAAAAAGGTAGTTTAGAAGGTATGGAGGGGTAAGGCATTTCGAGAAGAGTGGCGGGGAGGGGGCTGATAGGGCCACTGTATATGAAGGGGGAAAGGGATAGACAGGGAAATTATAAAGGGAGCATTGAATGAAATGTTGAAGAGGTTGAGAAGGTATTTGTATAGGAGTCGGATAGAGTTAAATGCAGAAAAGTCTCAGGTTATAGTATTCAGGAGAGAAGGTTAAAAAGATAAGAGGGGGGGGGGATTGGAAACGGAAAAGGATGGTGGTGCAGGAGATAAGAGAGTCTGTGTAGCTTGGGTTCCTATTTCGGAGGAATGGCTGAGTGAATGGGCATACAAAGGAGAGGGTAAGGAGGGAAAATGTTTTGATGAGGCAAGTGTGAGGATTAGGGAAGAGGTTCTTTGCAGATAACTTCGAAAGGAGAATAAAGCTGTTTGACTCCCTGTATATGAGCCTGCTTCTGTATGGAGTAGATGCGTGAGGGTGGAAGGAATGCGAGGAGGGAAATAGGGTTCAGGAAAGGTGTATCAGGTGGATACTAGGGTTGGATAGAAGTACACCTAGTTTTATTGTGAGAAGGGAGACAGGAAGAACTGGTTTGAGGATTTTTACAGGTAGCCAGACGTGTAAGTATGAGGAGAAGTTTGTGAAAGAAGGGGGAAGTAGGCTGGTGAGGAAGAGTTGGTGGAAAAAGGAGAACAATATAGGAGAAGGAGAGATGGAGGACGAGAGAAAAAGGCATTTCAGAAAAAATAGTCTGCATGAGGTGAAGTAAGAGGAAGTCACGAGAAGGGAACAAA
>WSXT02000017.1:889796-902286 GCA_011762715.2 Neuroterus valhalla
TCTAAGAGGATTGGCAGATGTAATATATCCTGGTAGCTCAAGGACCAAAATGTGTCGGTCTATCTTATTCTGGAGTCGGGATCCTGATTCCTCACGATGTCTTGGCACGTGTCTAATTTATGTGCAGCGGCTATTTCCGCTGCAGCGAGAAGCACCCACGTCGCGACAGCCGTAGCCGCGTCTGGACTTGGGTGAAGGGTTGCCTCCCTGAAAGATATCTATGTATCCGTCGTCCCTTCAAGACGTCTCACTAAATCTGGTCCGCTACGTGTCTGCAAGCGCAAGCGCCACCACAGTTTACTCACTCCAAGTTAACTTCTCCTCTTGCATCTCACCAGCCCGACACAGAACCATTTCCGACTCTCTTCTTGCTGACAAGGCGTCTGTTTCAGGAAACGAAAATTTTCACAAAATCATTCTTCCGGCCGCTATTCCTTATATCAACGTTAAATACCTCTTATACTGATAAGGAGCTGTCCATAAGGTACGTAACGCTATATTAGAAAAACTGACTACAAAAGTTCTGTTATGGAAGCGTTACGGAGTAACAGAGAGGAATTTTCAAAATGTGACGGAACGTTTTTCTAAAATGAAATTGAAAGATTTACAACATTACTGCGCAAGCAAGCATTGCGTGTCTGCTAAACTCGGATTAGGCTTATTCTCTGACGTTACCTGATACCTATTCATTCTTTTATAATTTTATAAATAATATATTAAACTATATTATTTTCCGTATAAAAAATAGAGAAGAGAATCTGCAGACGTTGCGACTTGTTTATAATGCTGTTACTGGCATCCATCGGAGTCGAGTTTGGATTCGACTTGCGGCTTTGGTTTCGCGATGTTTCGTGTCCTTCACAGGTTCCCTTCAGTTATATATTTTTTAACTATTTGCTACTTTCTTTTACAGGCGTTACGTTACGTTACAGACAGGAAAGAATGAAATTGTTAAGGTAGCGTTATGAACAGACAGACAAGTCGCAAAATATTGAGATTTCAGCTTTTCGTGATTTATGGACATTCCCCAATCTTTTCAGGTTCCCGAAATGGAGGTCAAGTTCGCGAACCATATTGATTGAATCACAATCTAGAAATAGAGAGTATGATCGGAAACAAAAATCAAGCCAAGGAGGAAATGCCAACTAAGACTACTTACCTAAACCTCTAATTGATACTGTGCTTGAAAGGAATTGGACCAGAAGTAAGCTTCAAGCATAAAGGTCTAGAAAGCCCAATTTCCCAACTCCCCTCTTCATGGTTATTTTTCGAATCGTTGCACAGTGGTTCAAAATCCCGAACCTCCGGTCAAAACTTTGAAAATCGGCAGTTTCCGATCGAGATGAAATTCTTTGTACGTGTATAAGGTGCATTTCTGTCAAGAAATCCAAAAGAGCAGATTTTCATATTTATTAGTGTCTACTTGACCAGTACTTCCTGACCTCATGGACTTTATTCGTTAAGATATGTACAATATTTCTGTACTAGTTTGAAGTGAAAATAATAATGCACGCGTCTGAAAGAGATGTCGGTATGCTCGCGCTCCTTTTTATACTTCGCGCAGTAAACATTTCGAAATTCAATAAGGGCTTAGTTCTCCAGGCCGCATCAGGCCGCTCCGATTCTTACTGTGTTGCACACAGGGAGGTGTTCCCAATGAAGTGGCGTTCACATTTTTTGCCCCAGCTCGCCTGTTTTCTTTAAGGAACGATTTTTGTGAGGCGTGCGGCGCACCGTTTCACGTGCCTGGCGCGGCGCATAGCGAAAGGCTCGTCGCATGAGCGATACAGGGAATAAGGGAGGAGCTTTCAGGCTGTTTTTGCACGAAGAAATTTCTGAGAATACTAATCCCTATCATCAAATGTTTTAACCAAATCGTTCCTGAATTGTACATAGTAATCACTTCGACTTTCTCTTAATATATAGAGAAGAAACTTATTTTTCGAAAAATACTTTGATCAATATATTAATGTTAGTGTTAATGAACTTGAAAACATTAACGGAAATTATTAAAAAATCATTTATTTACTTGTAATTTGATTCAAAATTAATGTTTTCAATGTTATGAACTTCTTTTAAAATGGAGAATTGGATACGCAATTATTTTATACAAATTTATGAAATTACCGTAAATTACCAAAAATTTCTGGAAACCTATGGGATTTTTCAATTGAATTTTAGTTTATTTACCTTGTGTTACCATAAATTACCTTTCGAACTAGTAAAAATTATCAGAAATTTCCATAAATTTTCTGAGATTTTAAAATGAAATTTTTTGTTATTTATCATAAGTTACCATGAATGACATGTAAATAAGTATAAATCATCCAAAATTTTCATGAATTTCTGAAATTTTTATGAAAATTTTTTGAATATAATGTGACGTAATTTATGGCAAGCTACCATAAATTACATGTAGAGAAAATATAAATTACCAAAACTTTTTTTGGATTTCCGGAAATTGATGGACATTATCTGAATATAATTTGATGTAATTTATTGTGAGTTACCATATTTTTTTGTCAAATCACCATAAATTACCCCGAAAACGTGAATGGAAGTTGGTTTTCATTCCATACTCAATTTTTTCATGCGATTTGGCCGCCGTTTTGTGTCTGCTGTTTTGAATTTTGAAAAAGAAATATCCTTTCGAACTCAGCGACCCCAAAAACGTAAATAAAAGTCGATTTTCATTCCATACTCTATTCTTTTATGAACGTTGGCCGCCATTTTGTGTCCGCGATTTTGAATTTCGAAAAACAAATATAATCTTCGAATTCAGCGACCCCGAAAACGTGAACACAAGTTGAATTTAATTGTATACTCTATTTTTTCATGCACGTCGGCCGCAATTTTTTGTCCGTGATTTTGAAGTTTGAAGAACTAATATAACTTTCGAATTCAGCGAACCCCGAAAACGTAAATAAAAGTTGATTTTAATTCTATACTCTATTTTTTCATGCACGTTGGCCGCCATTTTGTGTCCGCGATATTGAAGTTTGAAAAACAAATATAACTTTCGAATTCAGCGACCCCGAAAGCGTAAATAAAAGTTGATTTTCATTCCATACTCTATTTTTGTACGCAAGTAGACCACCATTTTATGTCCGCCATTCTGAATTTTGAAAAACAAATATCATTTTCGAATTCAGCGACCCCAAAAACTTCCAAATATGTAACTTTCTACACAATTATTACGTGTTCAGGGGTTTTGACCGGAAATTTTGGATTTCGAACCACTGTGCGTTGACGCGGAGAGGAGATCGAATTTCAGCACATATCATTCCATATTGGAATCCTTCATGCCAAAAGCTTCAGTTTAGGCTGGGCTGGAAAAATATCGGAAATATAGTAGCCCTCCCAACATGCAGGGTCTAAGAAGCGAAATTTCCCCACTGCTCCTATTGTGTAAAAACTAATGTAAACAATAGGTCGATCACACATGCTAATAGCTCGAACAATAGGAGACGTTACTGAAAAAGCTTCAGCATCCGGGTCAAGAAATCCAAATTCAAAGATTCCTGCTTCTTGGATTTTCTTCCCTGGTTACTCATAAAAAAAGAGAGAATCAATATAGGTAGACAGAATGAAAATTTCCACCGGAGTTTTTTCTGGGCAGAACTCCAACGTAGGAGCATCAAAGTAGACAGAGAAACGATCAAACTTTATCATGCTCAATTATTAATGATTGTTTTGTAGTTAATTTATGACGCAGAGGAAAAGGAATTACGAAGGTAAAAGAACGAAGAGAAACTGAGTTGTGCCTACTGGTGAGGCTAGGAAATCCTTGGCTTTAGATTCCGATCCGGGTAGATTGATCCAATAGCATTACTTCTGGTTAGCCTCGCCAGCAATGTGCTGTTAGTCTTCATTCCTCTCTTCCTTCTCGTAACGGCCGCAACACTCTGGGCTCCTCGCTTGATTGCGTCTAGTTAGTGTCGCACTATCCCCATCAGTTTCCTGTCGTTCTCGCTCCACCTCGATTATTTGTCTTACCATTTTAAGAGTCTGAACCTTCTGTAGAGGATCTCTTCTTCGGGGATTACCCTCCCTTCTTCAGTTTTACAACTAAGATTTTTTATTCTTGATGCAACTATTCAGAGAAAAAGATGAGGTACTCTCAGCAGGGTTGTCAAGGAAGGGAAAATAAAATGTTTGCATCTGTATGATACCATACCAATAACGGAAGCTCACCCTTCTATTCTGAAAGCAGGAGTTTAAAAGGTGGATATGGAAGGGGAGAAAGAGTAGGATGATTATCAATAGAAAGTGAGTATATAAATGTAAAATCTGCTAGCTTAGATGGAGAGAAGGGCTGGAAAGTGCAAACGTAGGAAGACGAGAGGCAATATTCTATATTTGAGCGAGCAAGAGAAGAGACACAGTAAGTTGTAACAATAAGTTAGGTATAAGAATGATGATTCGGTCCTTCAACATCCGGGAAACTGATCATAAGGGGAAAAAAGGAAATAATTTCTCTTAACTGTACGGAACATATAGTGACCTTTATTTTAATTATAAGCATTGTAATATGTGCAAACTGAATTTTAGATACACAATTCTGAGATACAGGAACTTTCCATTTTCTCAATTCAATATACGGGAGAAGGAACAGAAGGTCTTCAAGAATTTGAATGTTTTCTACGCGCTAATGATAGTGTGGTGCCACGCCAGAACGTGTCAAATACATAAAGTTTATGAAGCTTTATTACATCACATTGGATAATCATAAATCATTCTTTGTAATACAGCTCCTAAGTGAGAAAAGGTTTAGGATAACAAGATCAAAACAACCGCAACTAATTTCATGATCGTTGTCATGATTTCTGTGATATTGTACATCAGCTAATATATTGTTACGTATGATTAGGGGAAAATGGTCTTTTAGAAGGTCTTCAAGAAATAAAATGTTATTCTCCTTGCTGATGATAATGGGACGACACTTTGAAATGCGTCGATACCATCAAGTTAACAAAACCACTTAACATCACATAACATACTTTTTATTTTATCCTCTGCTAATGCAAGTCCATAAATGAAAAGGGGCTTATGACTAAAGGTCTCACAATTAATGCTTGTCTTTGAAGGATCGTTGTTACTTCTGCAATATTATATGGCAGACAATATACCGTTAAACGTAATCTATAAGGATCACTCTTTTAGAAGACCTTCACGAATTTCATGTTTGTCTCCGTCTAGATCATGTTATACTGATGATTGATTACTTTTGACCAAAGGGATGCCTAAGAACAAATAGATGTCATATAGTCAAGAAAATGGAACCATTATTCTCTAAAAGTCGTTCTGATTTACGTAATGTTGCACAGCAGACAGTATACCATTACAAACTGATCTAACAAAGATGACCTTCAAAGCTCTCCTAGACAGATTTTAAGGAATTATATGTTCCATTCCATCTTGCTGATAAAGTTGAACCACCTCAAAATTCGATAAATAAATTGAAGTTATGGGTCGTCTGATACAGGAAAAAATGATTTCCAACAGGATTTTATGCGGTTTCAGAAAAATTCTATGTTTGTCTTCATCCCGATCATAATTTCGCAGTACATCTAAATGCCTCAAATATATCACGGTTGTCATGCCACTTATGAAAATAGTGGATATTTCTTCATCTACATCTGAACATACATGTCAATAAAAGAGCAGATTAATACAAGTACGACAAAGTAACTACCACCAATTTTTCGGAAGACTTTATGAACTGTGAACCATTTTACACCAGACAATGTATTGACATACATCAATTTCAACCGAATGGTCCCTAAGAAGGTTCTTCAGAATTTGGAGCTTATCTTCGTCCTGATAAAGATATTACACCCACATCAACACTTGACGAATACATTAGGCTACTCATCGTTTTTGCTTCCGTAATATTGTACAGTAGGCGCACATTGATCTAAACCAGATGTTCTTTTCTTCTTTGAATAATATTAATCATCCACAAAATTATTCCCTCGAAAAGTTTCTTTCCTTGACCATAACCAACTTCAATCAGAAAGACTATTGCGGAGAGCAGATAGCCATGTAATAAAACAAAAATAAGGCGTCGACGGAGATTTGTGATTCCCCTCTTTTCTTCGATTGCCGAAAAATTCCCTTCCACTACATTTCTGCGACGATAGGAAGGATCGCTTGCAAAATATCCAGACCATTTTTGTCTCAATCCCGTCTCGATGATTCGAAACATGATTTCTCCCTTTTTTCAAGTTCAAAAACAATGAATGCTGCACGAAAATCGTTTCTTGCTGAATAGTTTCCGGAGAGTTATTTCAACCGCTGATACTAATTTTGAAAGAGCTTTTTACTCATGAAAATTCTTAACATTGGAGAATGAATATGGTGAAACAAATAAGAGAAAATTTTCATCGAATCGTAGGAATATCCCAAGGAGAACATCCTGTTTGGTCGGATAGAGCTCAGAATTTATTATGAATTTCCTTGTTGATTGCAGGGTTGTTATTAATTACGATGTTGTTAAGTCGAGTCTGTCGAGTAATCGAAACGAGATCTTATTAGGAATTCAAGTCCTCTTTTTGGAACTGAGGATCCTTTCGAAAAAATTCAACCCTCTTTTCTCCTCAGGAAATAGTATCCCATCAACCGCGCATTCTTGAAAAAGCTCTTTGCTGCATTTCCTATGCATACTGTGGACCTTGTCACTACAAATATTTCTTTCGTTCTTCCAAGTAGCTCCTGCTCTATTCTCCTTCCTTTTATAGCTTGCCATAACACCCATCTGTTGACTGAGTCGAACGCTGCTTTAAAATTCACGAACAAGGCTACTAGTTTCCCTCTCTCCAACCGCAATTTCCTATTCTTCAAATGGTTAAAAACGTGCTCCCTATCGGATGTCCCTATGCCTCCACCCATTATCATCTCCTGTTGCTCTTTTTCTTTCTATCCTTTCTACTGCTTCGTTCACTTTACTTCTGCTTATCTAATTCTTATCTTCCTCTACTCTCGTCTTTGCCTAAAATAACTCATCTTATTTTGAACTTCATGATTATACTTAAAATGCTGTCATTCCACTCATTGAAGGAAAACCGTAATTACACATCATACACCAGAGCGAAGCAAAGAAATTTTTTATTTAGGTTGCGGTTCCGGTAAAAGTTCAATAGTTCAGTTCGGTGAATTTCTCAACAGAATGTTACAAATTAAAAACTATTATTATTTCATGGTGGCGCATCAATTATGAAGCATGGAAACAACAAATGCTGATAAACTTTTTGATATTTTGAATGAAATCAAATTCTTTGTAGAATAAGAGCTTCCTTGAAATCAGGATTTACAGCTATGATGATCCTCCAAAAACAATGTAATTATCTAGAAAAACCATGATACATATCAATTTGTTATTCAACTAAGAAATAAAGGTAAACACTAATTTTTCAATCGGGTACATGGTATTTTTCAATTGGTTACGAATTTCAATAGATAAAAAGGATTCCACAAGTTTAATTTCCGTTTAGTTATAGTCAGTATATGTTGGCTGTCATATTATGTCCTCGATTTATAATTTTGGAAATTTTGAGGACAAGTTTCAATTTCAATAGGAACCAAAGCTATGTTTCTTTCGTCTTTCAATTGAAAATTTTTAAATAGAACTTTAAAGGATTATTGCTTGCAATAGAGCGTGATCAGAATAATAATGAGGCAGGTCTGCAGATAATGAGAGGAAGAATAAAGAGAATCGAAGATGATATAACGCTGTAGGAGAGGAGGGGCGAAGAAAAATGGTGATAGGGCGAAGTGCAGGGAAAATTTGGAAAAGCGGGACATATAAATCTTGAATGAGGCATGGGTAGTAAAAAGGAACAGGTACCAAGAAAGGGGAGGTACCAAGAGATTATGTTTGGAAAATGAAAGAAGCAAAAAAGAAACGGTAGGAAGGGAGAGAGATAGGTGGCATAGTACCAGGGGTAAAAAAGAATCTTGTAATAGATCAGGGAGCACAGAAAGAGGGCGGAGCGAAGGATGGAGTTATGGTGAGAAGGATTAGAGTGGAGGGGGGGGGGGAAGGATAGCAATATTTCGCGTGTACATAAGAAGAGGGGAAGAGAAAGGATGAAAAGTAATGAGGAGATGGATGGAAGAAAAAGGGGAGAGGCTGGTATTGATGGGGGTGACCTGAATGCGTAGACTAGAAACCAGGGGCGTGAGATATAGGATGAAGAGGATGGAGTGTTCATGAGGGAATCAAGAAATGAGACAATAGATCGCAAGGGTAAGATACTTATGAACTTGAAAGGAGAAACAGGATGTTTGATTTGTTATGGGAACACAAAGGGGGACGAGGATGGTGAAATGACATTTGCAGGAAAAGGAGAAACAGTAATGGACTACGTTCTTGCAGAAGAAAGGGTAAAGAAGCTTATGGTAGGAATGGAAGTGGGTAATAGGAGAGGCTCAGAGAACCCCCCAATAATAGCGAAATCGCAAGGAGGCCATAAACATTCTAGAGGTAAGGAGGGAGAAGGAAGGTAAGAAAGGTAAACATGCTTTGATAGGGAAGAGAACAATTGAAGGAATTCGGAGAAAATTGAAGAATTTTACCTAAGCGGTAAAGAAGAGGAAGGGATAGATGAGATGGGAGAACCAATGAGGGGGCGATAGGTAAGGTAAAAGAGGCGGTAATACCAAAAGTGGAGGGGCACGCGGAAAGAATTTGAGGGTGGGATGAGGAATTCAAGGAAGATGAAAATAAAATAAAGGAGTGTGTTAAAGAATGTAAAAGAAGGGAGATGAGCAAAAGGGAGTACAACGGGAGGAAGCGAGAATATGAGGAAATGGTAAACGAGAAAAAGCAGAAGGGAGAGGTAAAATATGAGGAAGAAGTGGAGAAAGCGGTGAAAAAAGGAAAAGTATGGGAGGTGATAAATAGGGAAAACGGCAGAAGGAAGGCGGTGACTAATGATACAAAAATGTGTGAATGGATGGAGTACTCCAAAGGACAGTTAGAGGAGGGGGAAGGGAGTAAGGTTCGAGAAAAAGAGAAGAAAGTAATAGAGGAAGGATGGTAAAATGAAAACGATATAAGTAGGGTGGAAGTAAATGAGGCAATTGAAAGACTGAAAAGAAATGAAGCGATGTCATAGGATGGCATATAAAACAAAGCTCACAAATATGGGAAGGGGGGGGATTAGATAAGAGATGTGGAGAATTTGTAACAAAGTATGAAGAGGAGAGGATGGCTTGAGGAATGTAGGACAGGATTAGTGATTCCGCCTATAAAAAAGGGAAACGCTGAGAAGTTGAAGGATTGTAGAGGTATTGCTCTGATGTCGGTGGGGCATAAGATTTATGCGGAAGTGCTCATGAACGAAATTCAACGGAATTTCCTTTCAGGAAAGGAATGGGAACAACTGACAACATTTACGTTCTAAACTATCTGGTGAATAGGAACTTGGGGCGGAAAAGAGGGAAGTTGGTGGCCTTGTTAAAGTTAAAGTCCACACTTTAAAGCAGCATTCGACTCAGTGAGCAGGAGGCTGTTGTGGCAAGTAATGGAAGATAGGTAAGTAGATGAAGATTTGATAGAAACAATGTAAGAAATATTTGTGGAGACCAGATTCAGAGTGAGGATAGGAAATGAGACAGAAGAGGAATTCTTGACAGTAATAAGTCTCAGGCAAGGTTGCCTGTTGAGTCCGCTGTTGTTCAGTATAATATGAATATAAAAGTAAAGGACTTAACGGTAAACGTTAACAAGACTAAGATAATGCGTTTCAGGAATAGGAGAAAGAAATGAGAGTAAATGTGGAAGTTTAACGGAGAACTGATTCAACTAGTGGAGGGATCATGTTGCTTAGGGTTTTGGTTTGAATAAGGGGGAGGCAACAAGCTGCAAGTCAGAAAAAAGATGGAGTGTGCGAGTAAAATGATCGGACGAGTATAGGAAAAGGGAAGAGAAGGTTAAGGGATGATCGGAGGATGAGAATATGGATGTTAGATGTGCTAGTATGGGCCGTCGTGTGGTATGGAGTAAGAATGTGGTTATGAGTGGAGCAGAATAGATTGGAAAGTCTTCATGGAAGTTCCCTTAACTGGATTATGGGACTGCGCTGAAGTTGTCCAGGTTATATTCTGAAGGAAGGACTGGGTAGAAAGGAAATGGTAATTTGAGAAGTTAGGAGGGCATAGAAATTTGAAAAGAAGCTGAAGAGAGAGGGGAGCAAAATCGCGCAAGCTTGCATAAAGGAGACAAGTTCGATAGACAAGAGAGGAAATACGGAAGGCTCGAAATGGGAAGGAGAGAGACAGCGGATGAGAAAAGAATGATGTACTCATTAGTGAGTATAGATTGGAAGGAAATAGAATTGGAAACATGTGCTGGAAGTTTGTACTGGAGACCGCTATCGGTTGACGATATGTTTAGATCCACGCAAACCGTTAACCGTACAAAAAAGTATATGTAGAGCGGACTTAGTATTCGGATTCGGCAGAATAGTTCTAAGGCTGAGACAATAGGTGCGCTTCTGTCGCGTATACGCTCAGCTTCCACTTTCATTAATACTCTCTGCCTAATTCAATCTTTAGACCAGCATCGAGCCTGGTTAACTCCTTCTGATTCGATGAGTCGATTCTCCCCACCTACATCATCGGAGTGTATGGGAAAAGACTCTCCGATGTTTTAGCGCTTGATGCAGGGACCGCTAAACTTCCCCGTAGCTATAATAGTCTAATGAGCAGGGGCCCTGCTTCTGTAGCCGACAAAGTTTGATGCTTAGGATTGAATGTATTGAATCGAAACCTTTGAAATAGAAGTTGGAAATCAGAAAGTTGGATAATCAAAAAAACCAATTGATAGATGCATAAAACTTAGTCTAATCAAATTCAGGAAAGAGAATTCAAACCAACTGAAAATCAAACGAAAGGAGGTTAAGAACAGAAATATCTGAATCTTAGAGAGATTTCAGACTTGATAACTTGAAGACAGGCTTATCACAAAACTCATGAATTTTCATGACCCTTTCAATTTTGAATTTGATAATATCCAGATTTTAGCAAAATAAAAACAATTTATAAACCCTAGAATTTCAGAATAGATTCAAGGCTTTGGTTCCTATTGAGACTTGAACGGAAAAATGAATCAGAGAAAGTTCCCATATTTTGAATTCAAAAGTTCCTTTCTCCATTAGAAACGAGTTTAAAATGAAGAACGAACAATTGCGGACGAAACGAATTTAATAATCTTGGAGTTTCGAACACAATAAAAAATTTTGAAGTTTGATCTAATAATTTTTAATCAAAATAAAGAATTTAAAGGAAAAAAAATTCAACATTTATACCAAATGAGTAAATTTTATATAGAAAAATTATATTTCCAAACAAAATGTTCCATTTACAACCAAAATGAATATATTAGATTTTGACAAATTAAATCTCCGACAAAAGAGTTCAGCTTCAAACCTAGTATTCAATTCTTGAACCAAAAAGGTCGATTTTTAATGAAGGAGATGTATAAGCCATCTTAAGCAACGAATTTCCGGAATAGAATATTGATTTTCAACTAAAATGAATGAATTCATAGTTGAAAAAACTCATTTTTACCTGCAAAATACATATTTATGATGAAAAATCAAACTTTTCAATAGATCTGAAAATCAATCTTTCAGGATACAAAAAATGATTCCTCGAGAGGGAGTAAATTTTTAACTCAGAATGCATTCTTACTTTAAGAATCAAAATATTTCAATTTTGAATCTTTAACAGTTGAATTAAGTCAAAGAAGATTGAAAATTTTTAATATTTCGTTACAAACTCGTTCTAAAATTGATATTATTTTCTTCAAATTAGTATATTTTTTCAAAGATTTAACTGCGAAGCTAGTAATTCCATAGAGATATTATAGATAGATGAGGCAAGCCAGCATACAGCGCGGAATCGGAGAAAAAAGAGACAGAAGGATGGGACAAAGAGATACAGAGAGAGCCGTGGGTTACTGTTGTCTCTCCCTAAAATATGCGCTATAGACAGAGATAGCCTAGACCCTAAAATTTTTGCTATAGTTTGCCTGCGGACACTCCCCTTCACACGAGAGCCAATGGCTTGTCTCCTCTATCTATAACATCTCTATGAGGAATTCGCCTTTTTGCGTTGATACTCCAATTTTTTCTAAGCATGTATGGTAAGTTTTCTGGAAAGTTTTTCAGTTTTTACCCATACTTCACGGAAATGAGGAAAAGAAATTAGGAGTATGACAAATTTTTCTGCATTGTTAATCACCGAAGTACAATGGATGAAACTAAAAAAAAATCGGGTTTTAGATAAGAATATTTAGATAAAAGAGATGAAATTTGGTGAAGAAGTCCAGGCAATGGTCTGTTTTGGGACAAATTTTGACAGGGCTTTGGCGCCCTGAGCTCTAGCCTCATTTAGCCTTATTGTTTAGGCCAGCCCTGGTTCAAATGTATCTCAGACGTTTCATGAAAACTTGACTGAAATACTGAATTCTATTTGTTTGCTA
>WSXT02000017.1:921473-933750 GCA_011762715.2 Neuroterus valhalla
TCGAGGAGTACGACGGGTCCGATTTTGCGGGGGCAAAAATTACTCGATTTTAAATTTAAACAAAAACAAATAACGACGCAATATTTGAAAAAAAGCCGTTTGACAAACGCTTCATTAGGGTCCTAAGATGAGGTAGGAAAAATATTACAACTAACAATTCACCGGTGTAAGAGAATTTTCCTTTGAGCGAAAGCCTATCCTTGATGCAGCACCTTAAATTAACCTAATATAAAAATATCAAAAATGAAGGAAAAAATCTTCATAGAAGTGGAGGTCTTCAGCAGTTTTGCAATATTTGTATTTCTGTGTGTGCATTACACCGTAGACTCAATTAAACACGTATGGAGCCGAGCGCGAAGCGCGAGGTGTAAAAAAACCGAGCGCGTAGCGCGAGGCAAATACATTATTTTGAATTTTTCTTGTTTTAAAACTTGACTTCAAATTTAGAAAAATTCTAATCATAATGAGAAGGTTTCGGTGTAATGTGAAAATTGACTTTTGCGGAATTTATGAAATCCTCACGTTTTGAGACCTCCTGATTCCGAAAGAGTAGTTTTTACATTGGTGTCTGTTTGTCTGTTGTCGTCGTTGTCGTTGTTGTCGTCGTTGTCGTTGTCGTCGTCTGTATACTCGATAACTTCCGAAACAATGATCATATTTCATCGTGCTTTGGCACCCATTTTGAGAAACTAAAAAGACAAGTCGAGAACGTTAACTAGCGATTTCGGATGAAAAATCAAGGAGGGGAAGCATTTTGAAAATCTTTTTGACCTTCTTCCCCATGACTCAAAAATTGTAAGCATGGCTTGTTAGAGTACGTAAAAAGTAAAACAATTTATCCTTATGATTTTTTTATGAAAATAAAATTGTCAGAGTTGTGGAATTTCCAAAATCCAAAAATATAAACAAAAATGAGAATTTTTAGCCAAACAACGCAAGATATGAAAAAAGTTTTGAAGAAAAAAATGTTTCCTTTCCGGAGCCCCCCAGAATGATCTTTATAACTTTTCGAGTTTTCTCGAAAAATTGGAAACCCAAATTTTGGTCGCAAAATATAATGGAAAATAGAAAGATTCATTTTTTGATCAAACTATGCAAGGTACGGAAGAATATAAATTCACTAAACTTGGGCACCAAGGACAAGTAGGACAAGTAGTATTTGTTTCATTTATAAAAAACCATAAAATGAGTTTATTTCAATCAGGGAAAATAACTATAAACATGAAGTAATAAAATTTTTGAAAAAATGAATGAGGCTTACACAAGATTTATAGAGAAAAGCTATTCACCCAAAAAATAACTGTAAATTAGTTATAATTTTTTTCCCATTGGATGCCTAGTTTTTGTTTCAATCGTGAAAAATGAAATTGAAAATAAGAATTTATAGAAAAATTTATAGGAAAAAAAGCTTTAACAAAAGAGAAGTCATACTCATCAAATTGAAGTAGTCAAATTTTCGCCTTTGAAGCGCGATATCCGAAAGACGTGCGCCTGAGGCGCGCTTAAACTTGCGAGCGAAGCGAGCTGCGCGCGAAACGCGCGATGAGAATGTGCCCGCGCAGTGGACAGATTTTTTTCAATGTCATTTAAACTTTTTACCATTGTTCAACTGATCAAGAATTCCAAAATTTCATTACAGATTGCATGTTCATAAATTAGAGATCTTGAGGTTCGTAACATGATTCTCACAATTTTTGTAAGTAAGTTTTGTTATCGAATTGCTGTGAAAATTTCATCTTTCTTCGGTTTTGAGAATTTTTCGTTTATCCTTCCAACAAACAAGAAGAACCATATGAATAATCGTATAAAACTATATTGAACAATAGTGAATAATTGAAATGCCAATAAAAAAATAATCGAAGTTAAGTTTGAAAGCGAGAAAACTTCAAAATTAAAATAACAAATAAAAAATAATTACGACATAAATCATGCACACACAAAAATAGTCAAGATTATATGTAATTGAGAGAAATAAAAAAGGAATAGAACGGTAAACAATTGCTCTTTGAAAAAAAATTGAAACAAAAATTGTAGAGGATTGTGTGAATCACAACTTTTGTCTTAGAAGTTTTGCAATAGCACCGGAACCAAAAAAGATAGTCGATCTGAAAAAAATTTTTAACCCTCTTTCTATCTGTACAAACGATAGTTAAGCAACAAATGAGCAAAATATGAGAAACCATCAAATATACTAATTCGTAGATCTAATTTTTTCCATGAAAAATCGTATCAACCGTTTTCTCGATTAGATTAAAAATACGACTTCCATACGCGATACAAGAAATCACCCCCTAATTCAAGATGGCGGGCAACCTGCAAAGTGTAGATTGTCGAAAACTCGGATTTGAGCTTCCTATATGGTAGTCTAAAGATGTTAAAAAAAAATTTTCTTACTCAAAGAATTGCAAGAATACATATAAGAATCCGACTAAATATACTGGACTATTTAATTTTTTGTAAAGTATTGTAATTTATATGGTTATATTTTTCAGACCTTTTAGAATAGTATATAGTTGTAGCTCATGTGGCCTCTGGTCTTGTGATTTTATAGTTAAAGGTAAAAGATAAGAATAAGAATAAGAGAAACAAGAATGTATATTTTTCACCTTCCACTATAAAAACAGAAGACCAAAGGCCATAAAAACTAAAACCATATACTATTCTATAAGGTCTAAACAATATAAACATATAAATTATTATTTATTTTTACTCAAAGCTATTTCAAGCTTATCCACACAAGTGCTAGACTATGTCTTCCAGGTTGGTGCTTTAATAGCTCGTCCGGACTATCGTTCAATCATACAAAAACTTTCCATTCCTACTTAGCGACATTATAGCCCATCTTAAAACCGCCACATAAGTATTCAAGACAGTCTTCCCTGGCTCTAAATATTTCTCCATAAATTCCATTTGCAGGAGAGTGTAATGATTATATTAGTATCAAAACCAATCGCTCATGACATATGGAGTACCATATGTGCAAAATTGTTTCTCCAGGCGGTTGTAGATGTCGCTTGACACAAATTAAACAGGATTGACTGCGCGAATAGTATATTCGGTGAGCGTAAGCGCCCAGTCGTCGTTAATGGTTGCTGTACAAACATTCATTACTGGCCCCTCGAGCGTCGCCTGGGTCGTGGTGGGGGATGGGTGGCAATATTGTTATCTTAGATTTATAGATGTAACGGATGGCGGACACCGCTGTGTGAGCAAGCGGCCGCTTGCTCGGACATTAAACGTATCATAGCCACCCTTGTACGTGAAAACACCCTTCCACCTCCTTCCTTTCTCCCTAAAACGGCTCTTCCTCTATCCGAGAATGTCGACCTTCCACGTCCTCTAGGACGCTTAATCGTTCGGCTTTCCGAATAGAATGTACCGGCAGTTACGCTTATGTCCAAGACGAGTACAGTTACGCTTTTATTTCTAGAGCACGTTCCACTAAAAAACGGTCGTAACCAAAACCTCCAATCCTCAATAAATTTTCGTGGGACACAGTTTTCTTTTGGCCATTGCACATACTTTGAAGAATGATTCTATCTAATCGAAGATTCAAAAGCAGCAACTCGTCAGGGAAACAATAACTCATCCAAAGAATGGAAAAAGTTTGCGAAATTCTAATAAACTAGAATGTCACTTCAAACAAGGATAAAATTTGCCAGAAACTGAAAGAGTCAGCTTCATAAAAATTTATATGCGAAATGGTTGGAATATAACATAAATTTACGAATATTGAGGAAAATGTACTTCGAAAATCCTGAGTCGCAAGATCTAAAGTCTTGAAAAATACAAATCAAAGGATGAAATGATTGTATCAATGATCTAAAAGCAGTTTGTGAGATTTGAACAAAATATTGATTTAAATTTTTATCGATTTTTTCGATTTGAAAAATTTATGCATTTTTGTTCACGTGTTGAATGCGTTGTAGGTATTAAAATTTTATATTCATTTCAGCTAAAGAAGGTTTCAAAAATTGAGGTCATATGTACATGAGTTCCAAACTTTGCAGCAGATGCTGCGGTTATCCATTTTTCATCCTGAAATGTGTATCTTCATAACGTAGCGAAGATGTATCTTTCAGATTTGAAGAGGCCATTGATTTTTGTTGGTGATTCTCGTTCCTCTTTTTGCATGAGTGAAAAATTTTGGGTACTTATTCTGTATCTTCCAAAGGTTTTTATATTTGTTTTGTACGTTCTTTCCAATATAGGTGCCGTATATAAAATACTTGACCGAGTAATCATTTTATAGACTGACATCCTATGGTGTATGTGCATTCAGCTTTTTCTACCTAATAGCGAGTAGAGAGAGCTTATTACAATAGCAGCCTTACAGCGTGCTTTTTTGGTGTGTTTAGTTTGACTGAGCTTCGAATTCAGCATCACCCCTAGGTATTAGGCATGCTTTGTAGATTCAATTATTTCATTATAAATTCTTAGGTCAGGAACATTTTTATCAACATCATAATGAGGAATCGCTAGCAGTAGCAGTTCTATCTTGTTCGGTATTGATATTACTTTGCTAATTGAATTGAAAATGGATGTTGACTCAGATGTGCAGATTTTCCTTTTTTGTTAAGCATATAAAGATATCAGATGTATTTGATCTTCTAATTTTTAAAAAAGCCTCCGATGACAGGACTAACACTTCCATTAACGGACTGCGTGCCCCCGGAAAAGTTTCAGGTGATGAATGGACACTGGGTATGTGGAATGCCAGAGGTTTGAGTGCTCTGAAAGAAAAGGAATTGTGGGATACTATGCGCGGGAGAAGGATTGATATTTTGTGCCTGCCAGAAACTAAGAAAAAGGGATGTAAGATTAATAAGGTGAAGAATGGTCTTGAACTCTGATCAAGAGTAGACAAGAATCACATGCTAGCCGGAATTGGTCTAATTATGAATGGAAGAGCAAAAGCGCATGTCAAAATGTACTAGTGTGTATCTCCTAGATAATTATATGTTATAATGAAATATGGAATCAGAAGAATGTTTATTCTAGCATGCTACGCTCCCATTGATGGATATTACTAAGAGACATGAACGGTTGGATGGGTGTGCAACGCGAAGGTACTGACAGAGTAATTGGTCATTTCAGAAACACAAAAACGGATGGTAGTGGAGATAAATTAATTAGTTTGTGCTTAGAGAAGGGTTTATTTATTGCAAACACTTGAATCAAGCACAGAATGATATACATGTATACTTGATGCAGAGGCGAAAGCCATAGTATGATCGACTTTGTTGTAGCGGACAAAAGACTTAAAGGGTTTGTAAAAGATACAAGGGCTATGAGAGGCTCTGAATGTGAATCGGATCACTATCTTATCGTTCCAAAAATTAACTCAGTTCAAGAAAGGAGGAGAAGAAAAACGATAAAAAAATCAAAACAGATGCGAGTCAGAATAGAGAATTTGAACAAACCAGAAGTACAAAAAGTATATCGTGAAAAGTTAAATAAATATTTAGTTCATCACAAAGAAGAATGGAAGACAGAATTAGTCAACAAAAATGTAGAGGGTGCATGGATAATACTACAGAATGGAATTTTCGAGAGTGCTTTGGAAGTGTGTGGTACAACGACTGTGAGAAAAAAAGTCCGGTGATGCGTGGTGGAATGATGAAATACGCGTTGCCGTCAACGAGAAAAAAGAAACGTTCTCGAGAATGTCGAATATAAGAGGTCTCAGAGATAAGGGAAGGACTAGGGTCATAAATGATTATAGGGATAAAGAAAGGCAAGCAAATATGCTGGTAAAAGAAAGCGAGGATGAAATAAAAACGGAAGAAGGTACGAAAATGAAAAATAACTTTGGAAGGAAATAAGAAACTATTCTAGAAATGAGTTGAGAAGAGTAGAAAAGGAAATGCTAGCACTGATGTAGCCGGAATTTAGAATGCTGATGGCGGAATGGTATGGGATTCGGACACAGTGGAAGACTGTATGCGGGATTTTTCCAAGAAGTTGTATGAAGCTGAACCCATGGAGAACCACAACAGTGACACTGACACGGATACGTTAGACAATTCCGATGAAGGTGGCGGAAGCAGAATCGGTATCGACGACATTATTTCCTTAATTAAAAAACCAAAGTATGGTAAGGCTGCCAGTGTAAACCTCTGAAATGCTTAATTTTGGTTCGGAAACTTTTTTGTGTGACTGTGTGAATTTATGAATATGTGTGCTGTGAATATCGAAGTTCCGAGTGATTGGAGAAAGGCGATTATTGTTCCGTCATATGTATAAAAAAAGAAAGGATCTGGGAAGTGCAATGTAGATTTATGCCAGGAAGATCATGTGCGGAGCAGATATTTACACGAAAAAGCCTGAGAGTAAAAAATAAAAATTTTCCGTGCATTTGTCGATCTGGAAAAAGCTTTCGACAAGGTAACTAGAGCTAAACTGTGGGAGGTCCTTGAAGAATATGGAGTGTCTGGTTGGCTTTTGAAAGCAATACAAGCAAAATATAATGGTAGCAAATCAAGCGTGAGAGTGAATGGACAACTAAGCGATTGGTTTGATATTAGGCACGGCGTTAGGCAAGGATGCGTTATGACCCTTGGATGTTCAAAATATACATGGACAAATGTCTGAGAATAGCTCTCTTTGACGAAGAAGGTGTTGATTTTGGGACAGTGGATGTTCGTGGCCTTGCGTTCGCAGATGCAAGATCGTTACGGCAGATTCAGCCGATGATTTACAGAGGATGTTGGGCAGATTGGATACCAGCATGGAGAACATGGTTCCTAATATTATCGTGAATAAAACGAAAATGATGCTGTTTCGAAGTAAGGATACGAAAACACATTGGAATATTACCCTGAATGGAGAGAGGATAGAACGAGTTGATAATTTTGTGTATTTCGAAAGTTTATGCACTTCTGACGGGAAGATAGATGCAGAGATTTCCAGGCGTATGAGTAAGGGTAGAAAGATTATCGGCAATTCACGGGGTATCATCAAAAGTGAAAATGTAACGATTAAAGCTAAAATTGCTATATACAGCTATGTAATAGCACCAACTGTCCTGTACGTCAGCGAGGTCTGACTGTATCAGGAAGAGGACAAGAGTAAACCCAACGCGATCGGCATGCAATTCCTGCGTAATATGTGCTATGAAACGCTAATGGACCAAGTGAGTAATAAGTGGGTTCTCAAAAGATGTGGTGTGGAATAAAAGCTGTTCGAAAAGAGCGAAAGAGATTTTCTTAGATGGTTTGGTCACATTGAGAGAATGGCTGAAGAGTGCATGTCAGGATAGGGATGTTTGGAGAACAATTGAATATAAGAAAAAGTGTGAAGCCCGGAACGAACGAATTTGAATTCTGATTGGCCCGTGTGAGGATATCGTTTAGTCGATTATTTTGATGGCTCCGTGAAACTCTTAGCAAGGGGTGTTTGCTTGAGAGATCAGGAAGCGACCCGTGTCGGAGCGATGTTGCACAGGACGAGTATGTGGTTTGAAAGCAGAAGCAGGCTGGACTGACTTTTGCTGTGTATTTTTTTTCAGGCCTTACCTCTCATGTTGTCAAAGTAGCTTCGCATATATTCATTCTGCTAAACAACTCAATCAAAACCTCTGTTTACTTTAAACGCCGCCAAGCTTTTGGATTGAAGAATTAAAATTAAAAATGAAATCAGTTTTTTTCTGTCCGCAAATATCATGCAATGAATTCTAAGACTGATCTTAAAGCTATCCCTGCCTCCTTCTCATACACATCCCTTGCTCGAAATTTTCTATGTCATTTCCACTTCCAAATTTTTACCCATTAATTCCCTATCCTCCAATAGTACAACGAGACTATAGGAGAAGATAAGTTACTCTTACATCGAACGAGGTGTAGTGTAATGGTAGATTTATTTAACTCTGCATTCTCTGATCAATCATGACGGAAACTCGATGACCCGGTGGGTCTGCTTGTTCGAATCGCTCTTATATACTACATCTTGAAGCGGTCACCACTTGCGAGAGACCTATTAGTGACGGGTCAACGTTATTGGAAGCCCTGATCCTAAAATGAGAATGTTTGAGATGATTTTGGAACAAGCCGAGTTTAATGCTCATCAGAAGAAAACTACTCACAAAGGAGTTTGGTATGAGAAACAGTAATTGCATCTAATTATTCATAATATTTTGTTATAAGTCTTTATTGATAGAATGCTTCTAGTATTTTAATGCAACAAAGGAGTTCAAAGTTCATCCAGAAATAGGAAATATTAGAGGAAGTATTTCAATTTCGGAAAGAATATACATAAAATGTATTCACTTGGTTCAGGTTTGAAATATCTTGATAAATTTTCTTTTTTTTTTTCGGTTGAAAATCAACTGGTATTCAATTTAAATCGAAACATTCTTCGTTTGAAATATTACCTATAGCTTGTTTTCAATCAAAGATCTTATGTTCCGTCAAAATCTGATTATTATTGGTTGAAAATTCATCTTTCTCAACTAAAAATTTAACTAATACATAGGAATTTCAATTCTTCTGATGAAAAACAGTTTCAACCGGAAAATTTTTTGATCTATTAGACATTTCTCTCTTTGGATAGAAGATACATTATTTTGATTTTCAATAAGTGAAGGCTTCAAACTTTGAAATATGCAATCTTCCAGATTAAGAATGATTATCAATTTCTATTATTATTATATTATTCTATATTACTTCTTGGTTGAAAGTTGAACAGGTGTAATAAAAATCCATTTTTCCAATTTTAGATTCATCCTTTTAGTTGAAAAAAAACATTCTGTTTGAATAGAGAGTCGAATATTATATAAAAATTGATAAAAATTTTTCTTTTCGGTTCGGTATTCGAATCTTTGATTGAAAATCCGCCTTTTAAGGCTGAAAATAGATTGGGTTGTAAAATTTCTTTTTTCTACAGGAAATACACTATGTTGATTGAAAATACTGTTCACTTTTAAACGTGAACTTTTGAATCATAATTTATGATTCTAAATTATATTATTATTTTGTTTGGAACATGGACTCCTATTTCTGAAAAGGATTTATGTTTCTTAGTTGAAAGTTCAACTATTTTATTAGGAAATCATAATATTTGATCGGAAATTGGTTTGTCGGGTTGAACATTCTCTCCTTAGATTTGAAATATATTCTTTTGATTGAAAAAACCACTGTTTCGTTGAAATTTCTTCAATCAAAAATTCAATCATTCGTTTGGAAATTATTCTTCGTTTGGCAGCAGAATCACTTGCATCCCAGAAAATTTGCAATTTCATCTTGAAAATTCATCAACTTTGGTAGAAAAGTTCTTAGTTCAAAATTGATCTCTCATTGTTGACAATTCAGACCTTCTGAAAATTATGTGCAGTGCAAATGTTTATTTTTGAATTTTTTTCTATTGCCTCCATTCGATTGTAAATACAACAGTTAGGACTTGAATCAATTCCTTTGTTTTTTTTTAATCTATCCCAATTGCTTGAACGTACAACACTATTTTTGAAAATTATCCTGTTCAGCTGCACATTGAAATTTTGTTGGATGCGAGAATTTGAATTGAAATCTCGATTCATTTCAGAACTGAAATGTTTTATTGGAAATGCAACTATTGTTCGATAGGATGTGATAGGATGCGAAGATGTTGTGATTCCAGCTTCCTCATTTTTTTGTTTGAAGAAATTCCACTTGTAACTAAAAGTAAAATAAAAAGCTCATCCAATGCTGTAAGTTTCAAACTTGGAAATTCAGAAGAGGGATATGAGAAAAACGGAAGAAAGAAAAGTGATTAAAGCGGATAGTAGAGAGAAAGAAAAGCAACCGAGGGTAAAAAGGATACCCGCCTATGTGCCCCGTTGATTTGGACCACAGCACGCAACGCAACTGCAAAGGAGCAAAAAATGTTCGAAAAGGATAGGGGAAAAGCGGGGAGAGAGGAGAGAGCTGAAGTTATCGGAAAAGGAAGAGTGGGATTTGTGTATGATATAATGAAAAATGGGAAAGAAACAAAGCAAGAGGAACAGAAAAAAATAGATGGCGAAAAAGGAAGGGGTAAAATGTGAAAGGAACACAGAGAAACAAACAGTGGGCAAAGCGAGAGGTCAAGGAAAGAGAAGAAAGGAGGAGAGAGGAGAAAGGAAAGACCAGAAAGTATTAGAAGTAGAGATGGAGATAAGGCGGAAGGTAAAGAGAATAGGCAATGGAGGAAGAAGGCAGTAATATGTACGAGCACACAAGGGGTAATATGTAAGGGTAGGAGACTGTCGACCCACCGATCCTGATCTGGAGCTACGATATCTGAGACACTTGACGCCATTAGCGGCTCCAAACTGCTCCTACGAGCAGTTAAAGTGATTTGCGACTATCCAAGCCAGGAACTGCATCCTGCTTCTCCCAAGCCTCTAGTTACCTTTTCTACTGGTACCCCTATTCACACCACTCCTGCACCACCACCTCGTCCTTAATTCGATCCCCCTTTCTAGAGCCATCCTTTCCCATGCAACTTAGCCCAGTCAATAGAGACATTTAGATAGAAAATATTTCGGGGTCCAATTTTTTAACGTAGAGAGTTTTCTTCTAGCGTCGAAAAGAAGGTTTTACAGTTTTGCCCTTAAATTTGTGTGCGCCCAATCCGCCATCCTGAATTTTATTTTATTTTTTTTCTTAATCTCGCATTATTTTCATTTAACAACAAAAATGGTAGAAAATAAAGTTGTAAAGAATTGTGTTCCCCACATTTTTCAATTGAACCATTTTTCCGAAATGATAATATTTATTGTTGATATCGAGCATAAACTGCGCGAAATTGTGACATGGGCGCAGTTTTCTTAATTTTTCAGCAATTTGCATGGAAAATAAGTGCCATATTTGAATGGCAAAGTTGTAGAACATGAAATTTTCGATAACTTTCGTATCGAAAAGTTTTTTACACAGACCATACATGACGATCAGGAATGCGCTCAATATAGCGCAAGGTGGGAATCTGGCCGCATGACGTTGTATTACGAGTCTCGCAGCCGGAAGAGCGTTCTCGGAAACGCGCGACGTATACCCAAGTTGGCACTTATTTTTTATACCAATGGCCGAAAAATTGAGAAAACTGGGCCCATGTCACAAATTTGTGACGTTTTTGCTCGATATCAGCAATAAAAATTATTAATTCGGAAAAATGATTCGAATAAAAAATGTGGGAAATAGAATTCTTAACAATTTCGTTTTCTACTATTTTTGTTGTAAAATGAAAATTACGCGAGATAACCAAAAAAAAACGAAAATTCAATATGGCGGATTCAGCGTACACAAATTTAAGCGAAAGACTGTGAAACCTTCATTTCGAAGCTGAAAAACAACTTTCTTCGTCAAAAAATTGGATCCTGAAATTTTTCCTATTTACAGGCCTCTTTTATCTCTATTTACTGGGCTAAACTGTAATATTTGCAATCTGTGTCTACCTGTCAACTACTCTTACTCGATTGCCTATTGTTTATTGTTTATTGCGATGTATTGCAGTGTGAAAATGTATCTTCTTTTGTAACCAATTCACAAGTTCACATAGAGAATTCTTTTTTTTCCTGCGATTTTCTGTGTGGAGATTCGTTGTTTCTATTACGGAACAGTGTCCACTTTTTGAAACCGTTTTCACTTGCTGCCCTGATCTGCCCCACTTCAAGAAAAGTCGTTTATTAGAAAAACGTCCGCCATTCCGGGTCCGCTATTTTGGGTTTTGGGTTTTTTTGGGTTTTTGTTGAATTTTTTATTTTTGACCTAATCTCGGAAACCAGCGCCCCAAAAAACCCCTTGGTACTCATTTTCAAGTAAATGCATAGAAAATTTTAGGAAAATGTCCACAATTTTTAGTCCGCCATTTTGAATTTTGGATTTTTGACTTTACTTCCGAAATCAGCAACCCCGAAAACCTTATATGGGTACTCGAACGGAGTGAAATATTGAGATTTTTATTTTTGTCCAGCTTTTTGGGATTTTGAACCACTGTGCAGGTGTCGCATTTGATCATTGGGAAAATATCCTCAGTCGGAGGAAAAAAAGAAAGTGCGAATAATAGAATCACATTCCCATCGAAGATTACAGCTTTGAACGGTTTCCGTCCAAGTGACAGACGCATTGAATCTTTCAGCGATGAATTCTTTTCATATGTCTTATTCTAACTGACATTATGCTGATATTGGAATATATCAATTTCTTTTATTATTTATCGTTTCTTTTGTTACTTCATGCGAACTCATTACACTGGTCTACAGTGGTTTTGTTGCCCTAGATATAAGCTTGATTTCGGATATATTTATGCTCACAATTCATGAAAC
>WSXT02000017.1:945220-957579 GCA_011762715.2 Neuroterus valhalla
GACATTTGACAAAAACGGGGGGGGGGGTCAAATTTTACACAAATCTAATACCTTCTCTGATGAGAATGTAAAAATGACTTGCCTTGAGTATATAGGTTTTTAACTTTGATGATAAATATTTCTTGATAAAAAGAGGCAAAAGCTGTGTTCTACAAGACCTTGTACATTTCTGATGAAGATTAATTAGGAACTCAAATATTTGTTAATAATTGATAATGTTGCCGAATCACGAACGTTGCGCAAATTTATTCAAAGCAAAGACTGAGTTTTTGATGATCAATGCGGGTTTGCAAAATGTTTGAAATATTTGTGATACAATGAGAGCAAATTTTGCGAAACAACTTTTATGAAAGATATGATGACTTGATCACGTTTTGAAGAATCTTATTTTATATCCAATGCTTGAAAAAAACCGTATATTTTTTTAGGACCTCAGGATTTATTGCGAATTCTAGACATTTTCCTGTCTAATTATACTGGCCTGTACATGGAAGGAATTTATGAGATTTTTTGTTGTTAAACAAATTAATTCGATATTCAAAGAAATCAAAATACTTTGAAAAATAATCAACAAGAATAGAGGAAAACTTCTCAATTACTCAGAGTTCAAGAAGACTTGAAATACAGTATTTGAATCACATAAGTTTTCAGAAAAAGTCAAGCATATTATGGATTTTGAGAGACTTAACAATATCAAGGAATTTCCGAATTTTGGAAGGATCGAAAACTATTCTCAGAATGACGAGGATTTATAATAATTGTTCACCTTGATAATCATTCTGAATATTTATTTTCAATCATATTTCGAAGTTTAAAGAGTTTGACGAAGATTCTAAACTAATTCTCATGATTGAAAATTTCAATCAATATTTGATAAAATCTAGATTTTTCAGCTTTGAAAAAAGAAACTTAGAAGCTTCTAAAAGATTCCTCAATAAACATAAAACTGGCTCGTAGGATAGAAAAATTCATTCAAGAAAAATGGAAAAATGATTGATGATTTCAATTGAGAAAAATTCTTTTGGAAATATTGCCAAGAACTTTCAAAAGGAATTGAAACAGAGGAAATTATTCAGCTAATAAGTTTATAAATAACCGATCTGATACGATAGCTCCCATCCAAGGGAAATCGAGCCAATCATTGCTTAACAACAGTGGTTGAATGAGAAGCGTCAAACAATTTCACATTTCTTAACTGGATGTTCAAGTAACAGTAAATGTTTTGAAATTTCGAAAGTTCCTGGGGAAATATGAGATAATTGAATAGGAGGAGTTGTTGATGAGAAGATCAGAACATTGGGGAGTAGATCAAGAGGGAAGAATATTTTTAAACCTGAAAGGAGAAGCGGGATGATTCGTTTGTGGAATGGGGCACTAGGAACGAGAAAAATTAGAGGAATTCGAGTGAAACATATAGAAAGAGAATCTAGAAGGTTAAAGAGAAGGAGAAGGGAAGGGGAAGATGAGATGATAGAAAGAATAAAGGGCGTGATTAATAAAGCAAAAGGAGGTATGAGGCCAAAAGAGGAGGAGGACATAGAAAGAGAAAGATACTGGGATGAGGAATGTGAGGAAGGTAAAGGGAAAATAAAGGAGAGTTTGAGAGCATGAAGAAGAGGAGAGATAAGCGAAGGAGAGTACAATAAAGGGAAGCGAGAATACGGGGGGATGTTAAACGAGAAAGGGCAGAGGGAAAAGGAAAGATATAAGGAAGAGGTTGAGAAAGCGATAAAGGAATAAATGGTTCGGGAGGTAAGGATAGGGGAAAAGGAAGAAGGAGGGGAACGAAAGAAAGGTTAGAAAAGAAGAAAAGAAGGTAATAGACGAAGGAGAGGGAGATAAAAATGATATAAATTTGGGGGAATAAACGAAGAGATACGGAGAATTTATCATAGAGTATGGGGAACAGAAGCTGAAGAAGGCTGGAGTTTTCCAGGCGATATGATGAAGGAAGAACTAGGTAGAGAGAAAATGGTTGTTCTACAAGTGGAGAGACCATGGAAGTTCATAGAGAAGTTTTAGATCAGAGAAGGCTGTTAAGACATGGAAAGGAAAGACAGAGGAAAATTATGGAATCACAGTACAACAAGGGGTACAAGATGGTTGAATGGGAATAAGAGAGGGTACATAATCATGTCGATACTAGATGCACGAATAAGAGAAAATCTGTAGGATATGTGGTTATTAAGTGGAGTCGTAGGAATATGTGTTTAAAGTTTATACTTGAGAGGGAGATGAAGGCTGAAGTGTAAGTGAGTATGTGAGGAGAATATTGGATTAAAATGATCATGGAGAAGCGCAAATGAAGAGACTGGAAGAGATTAGGGCTTTTTATTCAATAAAAAGTTGAGAAAGTGTAAAATCGAAAGATAGTAACACAGAGTAAGTAACGATTGGTGCGGATGCGAATGAGAAATAATTTTTTCGAGTCCTTAAAACTTTAGCAGAGAGGAGGGGAAAAAGGGTCAACTCAAACAGAATAGAAGAAATCTGCGATCAAAAACTGAATGTAGTGAAGTCGAGATAAGAAATTGTAGAGGGAGATGTAGAAGGAGCTGCAAAAGTAAAGGAGATGGCTATAGGAAGCAACGCCTAGAAGATGATAGAAGAGTTCAGGAAATTATAATAGCGAGAATATATTAGGCTATAGATAAGAGTTGAAGTGAGCAGTTAGACAAAGGAGGAGGCAAGAGTAAGAGGAAATTAATCAGAGGAGTAAAAGGAAGTTCAAAGGTTCAGTCAGGAGGTTGCCGGAGGATTTCTGCTTTCTAGGTTGTTTGTTTAAAGCAACAAGAGGAAGTGATTTGTAAGTAAGAAAGAAACCGGCATCTGCGGATAACATAATGGACCGAATTTCGAGTGTAGAGAAGAAAAGGTTACAGATGGACTAGAGGATGAGAGTGTGGATATTTAATGTGCTAGTTTAACCAGCGTTGAGTTACGGAATATAGATCTGGGGATGAAAAGAGCATAATAGACTGGAGAATCACGATGAGATATTCCTTAGATTGGTTATAGCATGTGTCTGGGAGGTTATGAATAAAAAGGAGGAGTAACATTGTACATTCTAAATAGGAGAAGATGGGATGCGGAAAGAGGGTTGAGTGGGGTATGCAAGTGGAGAGTATGAAATGGCAGAGTATAGGGAAAGAGATGATCTCATGGCCAGGAGTGAAGAGATAAAAAAAAGTTTTCAAGGTATCAGATGGTGTAGCTGATAGAGGATAGTTAGGGGTAATAGAAAGCCGGAATCCTTCGAAAAGATGAAGAAGCTTAGCCATTAGAATATGGTAGTGAGATTCATAATAGAAGAAAGAGTAAGAGTATGAAGAAAGTGTGAGAAGAAAATTATAATTTGTGTAGAGTATGTAGGTACAAGCAGGAGTCATTGTTGCATGTGTAAGAGAGTTGCATAGGTGTTAGGTATGAGCTTAGATAAGAGAAGAGAAAAGGTGAGAGTACGGAAGAGACGATAAACTGGAATTCGAATAAGAATAGGTAAGGTCATGGTCAATGGACGAAGAGGCTAGGAGAGAGGAGAGGGACATATGGTTCGAGGTATAAGAAAAGCCAGGAAAGGACACTGAAAAATGATAGATTGGAAGTAGAATAGCGGGATTGAACCAAAATCTTTGAACTGATCGAGGTTAGAGAAAAAGGAATCATAAGGCAAGGTCAAAACGGTTGCAAACATCCTGAACTAAAAGTAATTCTAAGAAGATATTGTCAGCGATAGCTTGTAAAGTTGTAGAGAAGGGTTTAAAGGGTAAAGTCAGTTTAGCAGAAAGGAAAATGGAAACAAAAATTCAGGGTAGGCTCGAATAGCGAATTTCATTCAGGAGTAGCTGTACCTCGTAGCGTTTCGGAGTAACATTTGCACTCTTAATGATTTTAATTGGCCTCCATGTCGTAAACATCAGTGGATCCGTTAATGAGAAGAGCCTCAACGCTTAGCATTATTATTCGCTACATTAGGTCGCCAAATGAAATTTGCAATCCATGATCACGATGCTTTCCCCAACCCCTTCACCCTGACCAAATCAGCTCTCCATGCAGAAACGCTCCAACAAAAGACTCATAATCCACCCCGTACATAATAATAAATATGTACCTGTACCCCGCCGGGTTTATCGTAATAGTGAGTTCACTGATTCCTGGTGCAAAAGTGCCAAAGGTAGATATTTTGGACGATTTTGCCCGCGGAAATGCATAGGCTATTATTAATGTATACGCTTTCAATATATTTCGTTTCCATTCCGACTCATTTGCACCATTATAAATATTTTTCCATTACCTTTTACCAATTTATTGCCTTTTTGCACAGCTCTTTTGTTTTCAAATTATTCTATTGAAAGATCATTAAGTTATCAATAACCTCATCATTCTAAAACAGATTACTTTATTTGTTATCATTTTTACAGTTCAAGTCGATTGTTCTAGATGACTTCCATTGCTGCTCTCAGATTTTGACACCTTACAACTCGTGACCTTGAATCTGTTGATTCCAGAAACAGTTCTTCCTTATACTCCTTCTTCAAGAGTCATCTTCCAGCTTCTTCTAAGCCTGTACACTGGTCTTTCTCTCTTCTTGCATCTTCATCTATTCTTTACTCCGATCACCCTATTCTGAATCTACTCAACCATCTCTTTCACACTCTTTTCTCCCCTTTGGTATCTCTTCAACTTCTTCTTCTCTATTGATAATGTGCCCCCTAAGGGTTTGCATAACTTCAGTTTCTTCCATACAAAGATTTTCAACAATTTTCTTTTTTCTCTCTAAGCCTATCTTACTTTTTAATTTATACATATATATATATATATACATATAAAATTCTTATTAAAACGCAACATGACGACGAGTAAGCGAGCAAACGACGAGCGAACGAGTGTTTGAGCATTTTTTCAGCGTACGAGCGAGAGAGAAAAAGCGCAGCCTCATCTTATTCTGATTAATTTTACTTATTCTTACTGTGCGATTTTCTCTACCTTTTTTTTCTATGTGACTTCCGTTTCCTTTCTCTTTCGCTTCCCTGCCACCTTAACCTTTTCCTTCGCACAATCATTCTTTCATTGTATCTCATTCGCTTCTCTAGCTTTCCTCGATTCCCTCATCCACTCCTTCCCTTGTCCTTACTCCCCCAGAATCCTTCCCACGTTTTCTTCCCACCTTCCTTTATCCTCCATTCCTCTCACACATCCTTCCCGTACACGTTCCCATGTCTCTTCTTCCCATTCACATATTATGCACTTTCTCTTTTCTTCTTCGTCCCAACACAACCCTTCCCTGACCTCATTATCTAATCTGAATCTTGCTATTCTTGTCCATCTCTTTTCACCCTATCCCTTTTCCAAATACTTTGGAAATCCTTCCTTTCTTATTATCTTATACCATTTATTGTATTTTGCTTCCAGTATCCTTTCTAATCTTTCTAATAATTGACTTTTCTTCTCTTTCTCTTCTAATTCTTCGAAGTTTAAAGGTCAATCTGTAAGAAACTCCCTTCCTCCTTCTTCCCATTTTGTTTACTCAATCCCCCTCCCTCTTCTCTCTTATACCTCCTTCAGACATTCTTCCGCTAACTCTCCTCCCTTCCTCCCTCCCAGCTTTCCTTTAAATTTCCATGCCTCCTTCAACTTTATAGCTAACATTTGCACTCTCTGTTCTTCCCAAGGTATTCCGTCTCCTCCTTCAAATAAATATCATGTATCAGCTGCTGTACCATGTCTGCAGGATTTTCCTGGTTTTCCTCCTCCTCACTTTTCCATCATGCCACCTATTTCTTGCCTTTCTTTACCACTCGTTTGCATTCGACAGTCAAACTCCATTTCGTATTGATCTTTACACTCTTCTTAAACCCTTTATTGCCTTTATCTCACACTTGTCCTATTCATTAAAACACATATCGCGGATTCCCAATATTTCTTACATTATTTTCAATCTTCTCTTCCTTCTCCAATGCTGACAATAGATTGCGGAACAGAAGAGGGTTGAATGGGCACCCTTACCCAAGTTTTCTTCCTACATTAGATTTGGTCTTCTTTCTTATATTTCATTTTCACCCTTGTATCAGTCTTAGCAAAAAACTATTCCATTTTGATATTTCCTTCTTACGTGCTCCCCCTTAGTTTCTTCTAGTCCCTTCATCCATGCAACTCTCTGTCCACTTTTATTCGAGTACTCTCTTACACAATCACTCACACTTCTCCCTTCCTCTTCCTCCCTTCTACACGCTCCTCACATATTTTCCGGCGATTCCACATCATCACCACACACTCTACGTTATTTCCCCTGTTCCTATATATATGATCTTCTCCAATTCTATCTTCTGCCAGTCCTCTCTTCTTCCTCACGTGCCATGTACTTTCCTTATTTTCTATCTTCCTACCTTCCAATCCAAATTCTCCCATACTTCCTATTCGCTCCATTCCTTATCTCCCCTAGACATGTTTGTACAATTGTGCTCACCTCTTCCTTATCAAACTCCTCTTTCTAATTATTCGCCCTCTCCAGTTGCCAACCTATCATTTTCTATTTTCCTCGTTCTTCTACCAACATTTGCCGTGAACAGCTCCAAATCAGCCATCCCGAGAATCCTTTGTGAAGGATTTCTAATCTCTTTTCTCCTCTAAATCAGCATAGAAAGTAACCGAATTCCTCTTCTAGTTCCACCGTCTATCCGATTTCATTCCCACTATCAGCCCCATATACACTCCTTTCCTTCATAGCCACTAGTTTCCCCTCCTTCTTCCTCAGATTTTTTTACTGAACAATTGAGGATGTAGATTCAATCCGCTGTCTCTACTCCTTTCCTGAAACCTGTCTGATGATGAAAAATACCTCCTTTTTCTTTCATCCGTCTTTCTTACCTTTTCTTGAGGACCTCCGCATATGTTGTATATTTCGCAGACATGAGTGTTATTCCTCTCTATTCCTCTATCTTCCTAGTCCTGTTCTCTATCCTTCCGGCCGTCCTGCTACTCTTTCAATTTTTTCGTAATCTCTTCACATTCATTATCTAACTTCTCCCCTACCATACTTTAGCTCTCCGGTTTCTATGCCATCGTCCCCTGTTTCTTTTCTCCTCTTCAGCTTATCAATTTACTCATTCACTTTTCCCTGGAAAATTCCTTTTCTTCTCGCCCCTCTCTTCAATTTCTTTTCTCTCTTCATTCCTTATTCCCTGTTTCTCACCGCCCTCAACAATCCTTTGAAGTATTCTATTCACTCCTTCATTTACATCTCCTCATTTTCGTCTCTCCTTTTCACTCTTCTTTCTATTTATCAGCTTCCATTTTCTGCCTTTCTCACCTGCTTTTTCCAAATCTTTCACATAACTTTCCTTTTCTTCCTGCCAACCATCGTTCAACGTTCTTTCATGTTCTCGTTTCATACTAGTAAACTCCCTCTCATCAATTTTTCCAACTCCTCCATTCACTTATCTATTCCTTTATTCCCTCGTGGCCCCTAATATCGCGTCCACTCCTTCCTTCTCTTTTTTTTAGTAATAACCTAATGAAATAAACGAAGAGAATAATTCGTCCTTTTTTTCAAGTTGTCTCCTCTTGGTGAAAAAGTAAACTGTTCTGTTGGAAATTTGTTCCTTCGAATTTGAATACCTCTCACAGGATCGCCTTCATTGGATCAACTAGATTGTTACGAAATTGATTACTTTTTTGAAAATTGAATAACTATGGTTTGATGTTCAACTGGCTTTCGAGAATCGCATCTCCCTTACTTGGAATTTGAATTATTTGGGTAGAGATGTTGATATTAACTGAAACGTTAATGAGTTTTGGAGACTCAACCATTTGAATGAAAATTAAGGAATGCTGTAAAAACTGAATATTAGGTAGAAGATTCGAATATAATGCTGAATAAATCTGTATTTTAGTCAAGATTCGAACTGTTTTCTCGAAAATTGGTCCTCTCGTATTGGAAACTCATCTTTCATGGCAAAAAATTAATCACTTTTGGTCATAAATGAAAATTTTGGTGTGGGATTCAACTGTTTTCTAAGAAAATCGCCTTCCTAGTTTAAAATTTCAAATATTAAGGTGAAAATAAAATTTTTTTTTCCTAAAATTCTGATCCGAAAATATTCTATGATTTTATAAAATTATTTCCATAGGTTCGAAAATTAGTTGTCTTCAATTCGTTCACTAGTTCAAGATTTCGATAATATTCATTTATCGACCATTTTTTGATGAAAACTTACTGATTCGATTATAAATTTACCAATTTTGTTGAACAATTTATAATTTATAATATAAAATTCTATAAATTATAGAATTTCTATTCAAGAATAATCTTAGAATAAAATTCTAAGATTTACATACACACACACATATATATCCAGCGGAGCAGGAAAGGCTGTCCTTCTTCAAAGAAAGTTGTATTTTATTCCAATTTATAATTGTTCCAGAAATGCATTATTTTTCATGAATGTTTGAAATTCAATTTTTCTCTTAGGAACCCATCTTCGCATCTCTCTCAGTGTTAGAATTTTTTTCCTGTGAAATTTTTATTCCTTCAGTGTAAAAATTGAACTTCCTCCTCAGTTGAGAAGGATCGTTCTAGTTAGAAAGATTCTCATAAGGTCGAAAATTTTATTGTGCTCTAGACAAATTGTCATTTGAGTTCGAAAATTAGATAAGAAATTTTGTTAGGAATTTGATTATTCTGTTATCAATCTCTCTTGAAGCTTGAAAATATTTCTTTCGGGGGTCATTTGATGCAGAATTCAGTTAGTATTCTATACTTGTATTCAAAAAATGTCTTGATTCATCTTAGACGAAATAATCATCCTTCAAAATCACCAGCTATTGCAAGTAGTGCTCGCGCTAACCGTCCGGGTAATTTCTAACAACATTTTGTTCGAATTTGAATTTGGAAGAATGCGAAAGGATGTTCAAAAAATTTGCCTTCATCTGGGGGAAACGTAAATTTTATTTTTCTTGTTCTGATAGGCATTACCGACAAGGTGTCTGTCCAGAAATGAGGGAAATCTAGGAATGAAGAGGCGTTTTGCTACATCTGCCGCGGCGTCGTCCATCACGAAAGTTGCCGTGCTGGCTAATACACGTATAATTACTCCTTTCTAAGATTTATTTTAATTAGCCCCTATATCTTCTCCTAACGACCAGCGCTCTGATTTAACGCAAACTGTTTCAACCTCCCTGCAGAGTCTCGTCTCGACTCTCCACTTTCCTAGCAATCCAATTATTCCTATCGCTGGAACATTTCCTACGACCATGGTCGTCATTAGCCATTCTAGAAATCAATTTTTATTTCCAAGAGTTGGAGCAAATGTGACTTCTATTAGATTTTTCATTTCACATTTCCTACCTTTTCCTACTATCTCCTTACCGCCCCAAGACCCGACCTAGCTTCCTTCTTCTCTTCTTATTACTTCTGCACGCTTTACCTGATAAGTTTCCTTCTCATTTTATCCTTAACCCTCTTCATGTTACCTTCTGACCTCTTTCCTCTACTCTATCCGTACTTCCATCTCATATGTTTAGCTCCACTGTTCTTCCACTTCTCTACTCATTCGATTTTCCCTCAATCTCGCTCTAATCCTGAATAACTCTTCTTCCTTGCGACACACTCTTTCCGTACACCTGATGAAAACTGCAAAGGTTTCTTCTTAGGGCTTTTTCATCAATACTCTTCTGACATAAAGTAAATAAGATTTCGAAATGAAAGCAATGCATAATTTTGTATTCCTAGTTATTGAGGGCTGACTTTCTACCCTCCATTATAACCCTCCGAGCGCCCCACTCCCTTCTCCAGTTTATCGTTCCTCCCTTTATCATTTCCATATCCATCACTCACTTCCTTGCTCTTCTCTATCTGTTCTTCCATCTTCTATCGGTAGCTTTACTGTTTTTCGACTTCTCCACGCCTTCGAATTTCCCTCAAACTCCCTTCACTCCCTTACCACTCTTCTTCCTTGCGACAAACTCTTCCCTTACAACTCATCAAAACTACAAAGGTTCCTTTCTGGGCGTTCTTCATCGATACTCTTCCAAAATCAAGGAAATAAGATTTCGAAATAAAAGTAGTGGGGAATTTGGTATTCTCAGTTATTTTGGGGGCACCTTCATACCCTTTCCTATAACACTCCGAAAGCCTTAATCCCTTTTTTATTTTATCGTTCCTACCTTCATTACTTCTTTACCCCTTACTTCATTATTTTATGTGCACTTCCATTCCTCCCTTTTCCCACCACCACCTCCTCTGTCCTTTTACCTCATTCCTCTATGACTTTGAGAAATTCACCTACTTCTTCACCTATACGCATCTCCTCAATCCTTCCCATCTTTCTCTCATCCCAATACCATCTATTCAACCTATTCCCATTTTCAATCCCCTTCTTCCTTCCGCACCCATTTCCTTGCTATACGTTATCAAAATAATGAGGGTTTTTACTCAAGCTACGGAACCTTACGATGACCGAAAATTCCTATTCCTATTCCTATTCCCATTCCTATTCCTATTCTATCTTCTCCTACCATCCTCTTACCACTCTACGATCCAATCCAGCTACCTTATATACGTTTAATGACTTTTTTACCCCTCACTCCATCAGTCTTTCCTTCCTTACTCTTGAATTTCCTTCAACTAATTAATTACTACCTTCTCTTTTCCCTACTTTATATGTTAGATTCCGGTCAATTTTGTCCTCTAGTCTCTCCCCCCACAAATCATTTTCCCTCTCATACCCTACCCCTTGATCACTCTTCTCTGTTGTGACCCGCTCCTCATGTACACTTTATCAAAACTATGAAGGTTCCTGTCCAGGGGTATGAATCGCTGATGATAGACATAAATGTTCTTTTGTAATGGGGGAAGGAATATTTCAAAATGAGAGCAATCGGATATTTTATTTCTTCGTTATTCAGTTAATAATTTTTCTTCTTATAACATCTATACCCCTCACCTTATCATTTAATGTCCGTTACAACTCCTTCACTCGCTTTCACCATCAAATTTCCCTCTTTCTCTAAAACTACCACGATTTAACCACTCCTCTATCTTCTCCTCTCTCCTCATCCCTCTTCCTCCTTCTCTTTGTCTTCAATAATCCTTCTTCTCTCACGCTCCCGTTCCACTCTTCCATTCTTTACACAATAATTTCTTTGCCTTACTCTATCAAAACTCTAAGAGTGTTAACTGTTCCGAAATTCTATTTCTATTCCTAAAAGATGGAGCATGTGTCTCCTCTATTCGGTTTTCTTTCTCATTCTTGATTGACATAGGGGATTATTCAAAATGCAGGAATAATAGTTTAGAATGAAAGTAGTTGGTTATTTCCCATCTACCATTTACAGTTACTCAAGGGTAATCCTACCTTCGTCTACCATCGCCTCACCACCTCAAGACTAAACTTAGTTCTCTGGTTCTCCTTTCATCACTTCTTTCCTCTCACTATATCACTTTCTTCCTCCCTTTACCCTTGAATTTTCTCTAATGTCTACTTAACACCTCTTCGACTTCTACTTTAGCTTTTCTCCTACCTGATTCCTCTCAAGCTCTGCTATTCACCCATTTCTCGACTCTTTCGATTCTTCCCAATCTTCTCCTCTAGCTTCTTACCACTCAACCATCTTCCTTCTAATCACCAATTTCTCGAATCTTGCGATTCTTTCCAATCTTCTAATACACTGCTATTTGATCATTCTCCGTCCCTGCAAGTCGCTTCTCCTGTGTACCTTATCAAAACTGTAAAAGTTTCTGCTCAGAGCAATAAAATCCTGAGGGAGGAAATCTATGTATTCTGAAATGAAGAAAAGAACATGTTAGAAGAAAATCAATGAATAGCTTTTTATTTTGAGTTTTTAGGAAGTAACTCAACATTCCTCGAATATCTCTCTCCTTTCTTAAGCCTTCTCCCTATTACATTACTTCTCTTCTTATTAATCTTGTACACCTTACCCTATCACTCTCCGTTATACCCAACTCTCTAAATCTTTTTTATCATCAACTTCTTATGTCCCTCTGCTCCATACCTCCATGAATCTGTCATTTACCCACTTCTATGCCTTTCCCTATCTTCTTAATGTCCTCTACCAATCTCTCACTCCTCGATCATCTTTTCTTCATAACGCTCTATTTTTTTCTCTTTTGCCTTACCTCACCATCCCCTCAGTGCCCCAAGGCTCAACTCAGCTTTCTTTTCCTCCTCTTATCACTTCTCTCACCCTTGCTCTATGACTTTCTTACACTTTTAACCCTTTCAATTTGTTCTACACTTTCCCTCTCCTATTCCAACTTTATCTTGGATAGAGGGAAGGCCCCTGAGGTTAAACACCCCTGAGGTTAACTGCGAATACAAGAATAAGCAGTCGCGGACAGC
>WSXT02000017.1:967516-987909 GCA_011762715.2 Neuroterus valhalla
AAATGGACAAATCGTCTATCCAAGAAGACAAATTTTGAAAGTAATAAATTTTTCTCAAGAAAAAAGACGACTTTGCTGGAAGGCCATTAAAGCTTAGAGGGTTGTTGGATTTCCAACCTGTAGAGTTAAATCCTCAACGAAAAAGTTAGTTTTTAACGTCGAAATATAAATTTTCTACCAGAAAAGATGACTATTTCCAATCCAATATTTTCTGGTACAAAATTTATATTTCAACGTTAGATACTAACTTTTTTGTTGAGGATTTAACTGTACAGGTTGAAAATCCAACCATCCTTCAGAAGCTTTCATTACCTTCTTCCAAATTCGTCTTTTTTCTTGAGAAAAATTTATTTTTATCAAAATGCGTCTTCTTGAATAGACGATTTGTCCATTCGGATTGGATCGGTTTTTTTGTAATTGCCTGTTTGGTTAATCAGTCAATACGGTTTTGTGAATATTTCATGATTTTGAATTTAAGTTGTCCTTCTGGATTGGAAATGTTCACCTCTTCTGGTAGAGAATTCAAATTTCAAGATTGAAAATTTACTTTTTTGTTTAGGATTTACCTTTCTAGGTTGACCATTGAACTACCTTCTAGAAACTTCAATTACCTTCTAGAAAGTTCGTCTCTTTTCTTACAAAAATATATTATTCTATAAATTTGTCTTTATTAATAGAATCCAGTTTGATATTCCAACTGTATTCTAACAAACTCGTCTCTCTCGATAAAGAAATCTATATGATAATCCTAATAATCCTAATAGAGTAATCTACATTTTCAATAATAATGTTTTTATTTTTCTTCTTATTATTTATTTATTTCTTGAATTTTTATTTAAGTTATCTTGTCTAAGAAATAGGATCATTTAATTGAAATTATATAATAATCATTCATATTTAAGAGAAAAACGATTACAAAGAAGAAAATCGGCCGTGCAATGTGATACGCGCGCCGATGTGAGGTACCGCGTTCGACACCGCTAGATACTAATAAATTTTTTCCGATGATAAAAATGCTAAGAACCTAATTCATGGGGGTCAACCTAGTTAAAAATCGATTTTAAAATTTCAATTGTTAATAACAATTTCAATTTGTTGAAAATATTCTTAGGATGGTTCTTTTATCGAAGCTCGTTCTTTTACCTCTCAAATAAAAAAAAAGAAAATTTCCAATTTTTCAACCCTTCTTATTTCTCAAAAAATTGAAAATTAAAAAAAATCTTCAAATACCTATCTTCTCTTTTTCAATAAAGAACCCGTAAAAAAAGTTTTAGCTCAATCAAAAATGGGTCGGCCAACTTTCGTCTAAATCTATACGATTTGTAAAAGAATGTCCCCTATATGTAATTCCAAAGCTCCACCATTTTTTGAATACATTTTTATATTTCTCCGCCAATCCACATATTTCTTATGTTACAATTTACATTTGTTTCTAAATGTGACAAGAATATTTCGATCTTTTTATGGCATCCAATAATTCTGGATACACGGTGCACAACGGTGCAAAGCTTCTTTGAAGGTTAGTTTTTTATCTACGATTTGCGGTATGACATGATTGCCTCTCTTTTGTTTGTTGTTGTTCTGTTTTGATTTGTTATTTTTAGCCTTTGTTTAGGAATGAGAGATATGAGTTCATGTTTTGATATGAGTTTATGTTTAGCTTATACGCTAGAAGCGAAACGTCTTTGCTTCAAAAAAAAAGCTTTCTCTTTTTATCCAAAAAAAACAGAGGATCAGAAAATTTATTTATCCATCTCTTACATCTCGATTAATGTTTAGTTTTTCCTCTCCACAATCCCGTTTTTTGCGGCATGTGTTATTGTAAATCTGCGCCTAATTCCTTCAATTTTGAGAAATTTGTCGAATTCTCTATTCAGACATTTTCCATCATTGTCGGATCGGAGGCATATTATTTCCTTGCCTGTTTTTTTCTTGATCAATGTTTTTAATGACTCGATGGCCTAGATCGCTGGATGTTGATGTTGTAAAAATTGAATTCCACACCAGTGAGAGGAATCGTCAGGGCTATAAAATATTTGACTCTACCTCTAGACCCGGTGCGCATCAGTCGCCGTATGTTTGTGTAAACAATGTCGAGTGATTCTGACTTATCACTCATTTTTGCGGAAAAGGCAGAGCTGTGAGTTTACCTTTCAAATAAATTTCATAGGAAAGGAGTGACATGACGTTTCAAAAATTAATGTTGATAATGATGTCTTTTTTGTGCATTCTGGAAAGATCTTCGTTTGTCGGGTGTCTTAAATCTTGCATCCCATATTTAGAGGTTTGATGATTTGTTTCCTTCGCACGAGGTACGGGTGTGATACGTATTCTGAAAGATAGTATACATCTCCTGTTCGGTCTCCGCCTAGCACACTATCTTTTTTCTTTATTATTTCCAGGTTTGATTGATCGTTAATAACCTTGTGACCTACCTCGATAATCTTTCCAGCTGACATTGAATTATTTCCGAGATCTGTATCGTAAAGGGTGTTTTCCAGATGTATTGATTTATTTTATTTTTCGTCTGTGACGAGCATTTGAATGTTCCCTAATCCTTGAACTCATGTCTGTTGATGACTCACTAGATCTAGTTCAATATTGTTTGAAATCAGCAGATCATCAAAGTTATTTTTCCCGTTTTCTGTATGTGCAGTGCATCCAATGTCCATGCGCCAAACCTTGAGCTTAAGTGGATAGTCGTCTTATTTGCTCAAATTTTTGGGTTCAAACTGGAAAATCTGATTTCCTTGACAACGGCAGCATTTTTATTTCTGTTGGACAGTCACTAGCTCTTCGGGTATCAAAAGAATTTCCTTTTTCGGAATCTGTTTTATCGAATTCAGCTCTATTTGAATCAGACTTACCGGAGCCTTCTGTTCCCTGTGTTCCTTTTCCACGTGTTCCGTCTATCATGGCGTTAGTCCACGGTCGTATACACAGGTCCGGGGGCTCTCGTGGTGGGGGATGTTCCTTATTGAAGCTTGCGTTCCATTCAGAAAATCGACACTTCCAGTGGTGGCGTAACAGTAGTGTGCTGAAAGTGGCGGTTCAATTTAAAATTTAAATCTCAAAGAATTAATTTTTTCTAGATATGATTAGTATTCAGGAAATATGGATGAATTATTGAAAACAATAAAACCAAAATAAAGCTGGAAATTATTTTCATGAAACTAATTTCTAGAAATATTGAAATTCAACGAGCTGCGTTGGACTTATGAAAGAAAATTCACTACGGATAAAGGTTGTGGATAAAAAATTTAGTTAACTAATGAATCATTTTCACGTTTTACATTTTCTCGAATGATGTCTTCCTCCGAAAAATGATTTTCACAAACCTGCGCCTTCGAACAAAAAAAGTTCACGCCGGGGACACACGATTCCCATTCTTTCCGTACGAAAATATCACACGGTTCTTTAGAAGTTAATCTTTTGCCTTCGAATCTTGACTTATTTGTCTCACGATTCGGCACAGAACAACTAGGCGTTTTCCAGGTCTTTTTATTATTGTGTGAATTTTGCTGATACTTCCTCTTTAGACATCTTATTTGGTTCACTTGGGTTAGACCGAAGGTTAGACGACCGTGGGAAAGATATTATACCGTGGTTTGTTTTGATTTTTAAATCTTGAAGCACTCGATATATGCGCCACTACACTCAGTGGCCCGTTTGCGAACTTTGTTGGCTCACGTTAGGGAACATCCCCCACCACGAGAGCCCCCGGACCTGTGTATACGTCCGTGCGTTAGTCTCATCAGTTTTGGTTCGTTTCCCTTCTTTCTTTTAAAATTCATCCTTCTTCTCACTTCATGCCTTTCCTTTTTCCTACCGCCTCACTTCCGGGCTAGAACTTCCACAAAATTTATGGAAATGACATAGAAATATGACTCAAGACATTACTGAAAGATTTATTGAAATGGACTGTCGCGTGCGTGCCGTTTCCCGTTTCTGGAGATGTAACTAGGTTAAAGTTGAAAAGCAACGACCCTGGCGAGTCGTGGAGCGACTTGTAGGTAATTCAGTTTCGTTAACTTGGGAAAGGATAGAAGAGATAGGTCTAGGGGGGAGAAGGGATGAAAATAGGGGTGAGTGAATGGAGGGGTGGGGGGAGTCGCAAGGGTTATGGCGACCGGGAGATAGCAAGGCAAAGCGAGGATGGTATGGGGAAAGCAATCAGAACTTGGGCCATTGCTGGATATTACAGAGACGTGAGAGATGTCTCCTCAATCATATTAATTGTCGAGATAACCGTTGGCGTTGCTTCGACGGGAGTGCCACATTCGCGTCCTCGTTCTCGTTCTCGATCTCGACTTCCGCGACTTTGAGCTCAAACGCGACATTCTCTCGTCTAAATGTCTCAATATTTCACCACTTTATTTTCTAGCGGCATAAGCAGTATAAGTGCTGAAGAGTTTGAACCGAGGTTACATTTCCAAAACTTTTTATTACTAGTTGGCAATTTTTTTTCATCAGGGTGGAGCTGAACCGAATTCGGTGTAAGGTGATTATGGTGATGATACTTCGTATCATCGTCTGAGCCATTTTTGAAAGACGTATGTTTTTGTGTTTCGGTAAAACCTCCACTGTTTAGTTAAAAATGCGACTATTTTGTTAAAAAGTTATTTTTCTTTTGAAGAGACATCTTCTTTGTTAGGGAAAAAAACACTCTTTCCAAAAATCTTTTTTTCTATGATTTATCTCTCTCGTTGTCAAATATGGAACTATTTTGTTTTTAATTTAGATCAACCTTTTTCGGTTAGAAGTTGGACTATTTGGTTCAAAATTATTCTCTCTTAGTTCTTCCAACAATTTGATTAGAAATTCGGGCTTATTCTAAAAATCCGTCTTTCTTGGAAAAGATATATCTTCTCAATTGGAGAATCATCTTTTGATACTTAAAATTTTCTTTTCGTTCAGCGAGATTCATTATTCAATTCAAAATTCATCTTGTTGATTGAGAATTATGTTTCGTCCTGCTTGAATTGAATTTCTATACCTATTCGTGCCGGTAAAGCCGGTGAACTTTCACATAACCTCCAATCCCCCCTCATTTTGATATGGTGAAGTTACAATGAATCTAATTTAAGTGAATAACAGATGCGTGGATGGAAAATAAATTAATGGGATGGGGATTTGACAAATATATTCATTTGTTCAGAGTAGGTGTCCAACAACTATCAAAATGCACTCTTTGTTTTAACAGAAAGTGCGCTTTGGTATTGACGATATTGTTCATAATTTCATAACGATGTTCTCGCTATGTTAGTCCCGAACATTTCTTACTAAAAAAATCAGCCCGCTGCGCGGGAACATTCTCATCGCGCGCAGCTCGCTTCGCTCGCAAGTTTCAGCGCCCCTACGGCTCGCGTCTTTTGAGTCTCGCGCTACGCGCTTGGCCTTTGTACCTCCCTACAGTTGTATATAAAGCTTCTGAAGCTCAAAAGCGAAATGTCAACTACATTAATTTGCTGAGTGTGAATTCTCTTGTTAAAGCTTCTCCGGCTTTAATGAATACATTCTCATCGCGTGTCTCGTGCTGCGCACTCGATCAAAGTTTGTCGGAACCGGTAGAAAGTTATGTTGCCTGATTTTTTTCACATGTTGTGTAGTTTATCCAGAAATTCAATTTTTAATTTTATTTTTTACGCTTGGAAGAAAAACTACGCGTCTAATAGGGAAAATTATAACAAATTTACAGATATTTTCCGATTGAATAACTTTCCTCTATTAATTTTCTGTGTAAGCCTTAGTCATTTTTCCGAAAATTTTATTATTCCATTTTTATGGGTATTTTCCTGATTGAAATGAAAACTGCATATCCTGTTAAATGAGTTGATAACACATTTAAAGATATTTTCCTGGTAAAGAAGTTGTGGCGATTTGATTTTTCTGAAGCTTGTGTCAATTGTCCAAAAGTTCATTTTTTAAATTTTTATATGGTTTTTCATAAATGAAGCAAAACTACTGTCCTAGCAAAAAGTTAATGTTGCCAAATTTGTAGATCTTTTTCATGTGCGCAATTTGGGTTCATTATTATTTTCCCGTACCTTGCAGAGTTGGACAAAAAAATGAATCTTTCTATTTTTCATTATTTTTTGTGTGACCAGAATTTGATTTTTCGATTATTTGAGAAAACTCGAAAAGTTGTAAAGAGCATCCCGGAAACATTCTTTTTCTTCAAAACTTCGTTTATATCTTGCGTTGTTTGGCTACAAATTCCCATTCTCGTTTATATTTTTTAATCCCAAAGACGTGCAAGCTAGGCGCGCTCAAACTTGCGAGTGGAGCGAGCTGCACGCGAGGCGCGCAATGAGAATGTGCCCACGCAGCGGGCAGATTTTTTTTATATTTTTGAATTTCGAAAATGCCATATCCCTGACATTTTTGTTTTCGTCAAGGAAAAAATCATAAGGATAAATTGTTTCGCTTATTACTTACTACAAAAAGCCGAAACTAAAGTTTTTGAGTTTCGGGAAAAATAGTCTCCAAAATTTTCAAAATGCTCCAGCTTTTTGGGTTTCGATCCAGAATAGCTGGCTAACGAACTAGACCTTCAGTTTTTGACACTGAAAGAGTGTACCAAAGGCCAATAAAATTTATTCGTTTTTTCGTAATTTATCGTGCTCACAGACAGACATACAGACAGACATACATACAGACAGACACATTGATAAAAACTATTTTTCTGGGTTCGGGGGGTCTCAAAACGTGTACATTTGACAAAAAGAGGGGGGGGGGGGTCAAATCTCACACAAATCTTATACCTCCTCTGATGAAAATGTAAAAATGTATAACTCGAGTGATTTGGAGGTATTTGGCAATATTATATATGTTCCATTCAATAAACTTTAATTTTTTTAAATTGAATTATCTAAAAACCTTGGAGTTCTCCCTCGCTTTACTTGAGAACATTGCTCAAAGTTGCACTCTTTTGTTGGAAATGAAATTATTTTTTAAAAGTGCATTATTTTGATTCGAACTTCACCTCTTTTTGAAAATGCGACTACTTTTTCAAGAATCAATTCATCTTTTCATGGTGAAAATTCAAGCATTTAGTCCAACATTGATTTTCAATCAAAGAATTAGGCTGTTGCTGTAAGAATTTATTTACTTTGTGAGAAATTTGCCTTTTTCTAGGAAACTAATATTTATGATTAACAATTCATATTTTTTGCATAAAATACAACTATTCCAATTGGAGATTTATTATTTTACCTAAAAATTGATATGTTTGGCTGGAAATTAATCTTTTCGACTAGAAATTCCACAATTATCTCATTGAAAATTCAAATCTTTTTTTGAAAAATCGATTTTTTGGTAGAAAATTATCTTTTTCCTTGAAAGCTGATTTTCTTGTTCGAAATTCTTGTTTACGGTCAACAAAACAGGATGAAAAGTTGAGTATTTTTTATCCTAGTCGAGAATATTTCATCTAGTTAAAAACTGTAATGTTTGTTTTAAAATAATTTTTTCAGACAAAAATGTTACTAATCTGTTTCTCCTAGAACGCATTATTTTTATAGTTTGAAATGTATCCATTTTATTGAAAAATTGTATTTCTTGGTTGGCAACTCTCATTAAAAAACTAATTTTTTAAAAAACTAATTTTTTTTAAACCTAATTAAAATTAATTAAATTTAAAACTAGTTAAAACTAATTTTTTTCAGACAAAAATATTACTAATCCGTTTCTGGTAGGACCTTTTATTTTTGTAGTTCAAACTTTAACCATTCTATTGAAAAATTGTATTGCTTGGTTAAAAATTAATTCTCGGTAAAAAATTAAACTATTCTACTAAAAGGTTTATCATTTGTGTTAAGAATCCGTCTTTCCGATTCGAAATTGGACTACTTCGAGTTAACACTTACAATTTCAGTTTGAAATTCATCAGTTTTCATGAAAACGGAACAATTTGTTTGAAAGTTAATTTTTTTTGTTATAAATATTTTTTTCCAACTAAAAATTCAATTTATCTCAATTGGAAAATTCCATAGTAGTTGCTGAAAATTCATTCGTTTGGTTGAAGAAATTTTGTTTCAAGGTCATTAAAATTTTTATCAACAATTCATCTTTTTTAGTAATAATTAATATTTATCTGTTTGAAGTTAGTTAGAATAATAATCACTTTCCTGATAGTCCATTTGCTCGTAACTTATCGCGTTGGTTCAAAATTTATATATTTCATTTAAATTGGTTTTCATTTGGTTACAAATTGATTTTCTTGTTTGGAACTTGAACAACTCAACTATCCGATATTAAACTATTTGTCACAAACTTAATGTATTGTAAAAACTTCAAAATTTCTGTTAGAGTATCTTACTTTGACCCATAATTAAACTGTTTTGTTTTTCTATTTCAGTTATTTTTCTTGTTCAGAATTCAGTTATATTCGATTCAGATTGCATCCATTTGGGTACAAAATGCAAGAAGATTCAGTTTTTATTTGTCAAAGATTCAAAAATTAAGTAGAAAATTAATTTTTATGTAAGAAAATCATATTCTCGGCATGAAAATTCAACAGGTCGGTAGGAAGTTGAACGATTTAGTTTAAAATGTATTTCTTATTTGAAAATTCATGTTCTAGATGGAAATTCAATTATTTGGTAGAATTTTTGATTGTGAATTCACATTTCCAGGTGGGAAAATAAACTTTCTGATTGGAAATTATTTTATTTTATTTTTGAGTACAACTACTTGACAAAAAATGCAATTTCCCGTTTAAGAGTTTTTTTTTCTCAAATTAGAACAGAAAAATCAAAGTAGAATTACTTTGTGAAAAATCGTCTTTCCCAAGATTTTGTTCACGGAATAAAAATTGAACTATTTCATTAATATTCTGTTTTATACCAGAAAATCGTGGTTTTGGATCGGAAATGTATGAATGATGGTCGAAAATTCATTTTCCTTTGTTTAAAAATATGACAATTTCAAAAGAAACTTTTCTGTTGAGGATTACTGCTCCTTAATGAAAATTCGAATGTTGGTGGAAAATTCGAGTATTTAATAAAAATTGATAATTCCGATTCGGAATTCAACCACTTGATAGACGAAGAATAGACAGTTGTCTGCGAAATGGTTATATTCTTAATAAAGAAATATTATTATTCAAGACGAAAATTGTCTGGAATAATAATATTTCTCTATTAAAAATATAACCAATTCGCAGACAACTGTCTTTTCTTCGTCAAAATTGAACTTTTCAGTTAAAAAGTAATTTTTGTGTTCAGAAGTCAAATTTTCCATTGCGAATTTGTGTTCTTCGGAGCGAAATTCAATTCTTGCGTAAAAATTGATTTATTTTCTCAATAATTTTACTTTTTTGTAAAATATAATTTTCGTAAAGGAAAATCATTATTTTCTTTGTAAATGTATTTATTTAGTTGAAAGTAGAAGTATATTGGTAAATATTCATTTTATTGATGACTTAAATTGATTCAAAATTGAACTACTTCGTTAAAATTTTGATCCAACTAGGTTGAAAATTAATCTCTCATTGTTTGAGAATTTAACTACTCTTCTCTGGAATATTCAACGATTTGGCGGGAAATCCGTTAATTTGGCAAAATCCTCCCATTCAACCATAGTATCCTTTTGATCGAAAACTCAGATATTTTGTTAAAAATTCATCGTTTTGGATTAAAGGCGAAGCACTTACTGTGGAAAAGTTGCTATTTTCGGTTAATTTTTCCTTTTCATTGAGAAGTTTGACCATTTGGTTCGAGATGCATTACTAATTAGATAAATCAATCATTTGGTTGGAAATTAAATGAATTCACCTTTCAATGAAAATCCCTCTTTATTGTGAAATTTAAAGTTTTCTGTTCAAAATCTTATTTTCCAGATAGAAATTGAACTGTCCCCTGGGAGAAATATAAACTTTTCCATTGAAAATTTGCCCATCCATTCTTTCTGAAAATTCATCTTCTTCAATCCAAATCGGTTGAAAACTCATCCGTTTTGGATGGAAATGCAACAAAATTCTGATTTTCCCTGTAAGTTAGAATAAAATCTAACGATACGGTTGAAAATAAACATTTTCGTTATAATATTATATGTTTCCATTTACTATTCAACCGTTATGCATATATTTTCCTTTTGGCTTGAAAATCTAATAGTTTGGTAGAAACTTAAACTATTTAATTGCAAAATAACTTGTTGGATATTCATGTTTCTTTATGTATATTAGAATTTTTGGTAGGGAATCCAAGTATTCCATCAAACATTAAACTGTTTATTCGGACATTCGACTTCTTTGATAGAAACTAAAATTCTTTTTAAAAAAATCATATCTTTGGAATATGGATTTAACTGTTAAAAAAAAAAATTTCTTTAAAATTGAGCTTGGAGAAATTCAATTTTTTTGTGTAAGATTTTTTAAATATTTTTTTATATCTTACTGTTGAGTAAAAAACTTACTTGTCTGTTCGAATAAAACATTTTCTGTTTCATTGAAAATTGAACTAGTTAGTTAGAGCAGAATCACTTTGTTCTGAATTCGTTTTCTGACGACTTACCTGTTCGTTTCAAATTTTTATAATTTCGCTGAAATTCTTGATTCATTAGGTTAAAAATCAATTCTTTTGCCTGAAAATTGCACTCCCTTTTTCTGGGATATTAAACTATTTGGCACAAAAATAATGCATATTGATAGTTTGACAACTCGGATATTTCTTTGGAAATTTATTCATTTGGGTTCAAAATGCGACAAGAGTTTTTTCTTTTTTTTAAGATTCAACTATTTAGTACAAACTCAAATTTCCCGTTGGCAAATTATTTTATTCCAATTCAAAATTGAACTGCTCTGCGGGTAACATATCTCTCTGACTTGAAATCTCAACAGTTTTGTGACAAATGGAAGTATTTGGTTAAATATAAACTTTTTTATTAGAAATTCATGTTTCTGGATATAAAGTCGAGAACTTAGTAAAAAATGACCCTTTTGAATTTGCAATTTAACTACATGGTAGAGGCTCATGTTTTTTAATAAAAAATCATAGTTTTGGATTCGAAATGCACCTGTCTTGTAAATAATTATGGTCATTCGACTTTTATTTCGCAAATAATCATAAAAATGGTGTTCCTAATGACACTTAGAAGAAAATTCAATTCTTGGTTTAAAAATTGATACATTTTTAAGGTGAATTTAACAGTTAGTGGCATAAAAAGTTTTTCCAATTGATTGTGATCAATTCATAATCCTATCAATTAGAATGTATTTTTATTCAATATTTATATATAATTTGATCATCAATTTCATTTATTATTTCCAATTGATTCTTTTCTTTGTAAATGTAATCAGTTAGTTGAAGGTAAAGTTAATTTGTTGAAAAATCGTTTTTCGAAGACTAGCCTCCTTGGCTTCAAATTCAATTTTTTTCTTTTTGGAATTTCGTTCCAACTGGGTCGGAAAATTTATGCGTTCTGAAAAATTTGCCTATTATATAGAATCATCTTTTTTGGTAGAAAGTTCTTTTTTGTTTTTTATTCAAACTGCTCTTTTAAAGTTTTGTTTAAAATATAGCTTTTGGATTGAAAATTAATCATTGTGGTACCACAATGTAATCTGTTGGTAAACAATCACGCTTTCTGGTTGACAATTCAATTCGAATTTACCTTTTGTTATTACAATTACTTTTGTATAGCTTTGAAAAATTACCTGTTTTTGATTCATTTCGATTGTTTGTCGATCCGACCACGTGGTTCAAAATGTATGTTTTATGGCATAAAAAATTATTGTGTTTGGTTGAAAATGAAATTTTTGTTGGGAATTAATTTTCTAATGCAGAAGAGTCATCTTTCTTAGCTAGGAATAGATTTTTTGAAATAGTAGGTGGATTTATTACGTCTTATGGTCACCATAAATCTAAAAATAAAACAGAGACAAAAAGACATTTTCAACTCAGAAAGTCATAATATTGAAATTAATTATAGTTAATGTGATACATTCAGCTAAAACCTTCTTGAAAATGATGCGCATTGCTACCGAAACATTGGAGTTTTGAAGAAAGAATTTCTAATTAAAAATAAAATTTCTGAGTAGAAAATGTTTTTCGGTTCTGTTTTATTTTAAATTTTATAGTGACCGTAAAAGGCAATGAATCCACTCACTATTTCAACAAAATTAGCGGTCAATGAAAAGAGTTTTGAATTGTCCATCTCTTCAAATAATTATACTGTGATAGATTTTTCGGTTGAGAATCCCATCTTTTTAATAAAAAATCCAATTTCCTCCTGAGAAAATTTATCTCTCTGGCCTAGCAATTCAACTATTCTATTTAGAATTCAACAGTTTTCGATTAGAATTCAGAGAATCTTTCCGAATATGCGTCTCCGTTGTTTGAAAACCCAGCTATCTAGTCAAAACTTCAATATGTTATGTGATTTTGTTTTTAAAGATTAACTGTTTAGTTGAAAATCCTTTTTTTTGTTTCAAACGTTATTTAATTGTTAATGTGACAGTTTCAAAATAAATTGAATGTAAAATTTGTGTTGGCTGAAAGCATGTGGGGGAGAGGAGGTAATAAAGCCCAAAAATAGTAACGTTGTTCATGGTCGGCGAAAGGATTTTTTGCAGCTAATGAGAAATTCAATAAACTTCTTTGGTCACGTCTTTCCCTACTTTCACATTCGATTCCCCTGTTATTTCTCTATCCTCTGAATTTACCTCAATTCCTCTTACTCCCACCCTATTCCCTTTAACAAATAAATCTTTTCTCTTAGTTCCCCCCATTCACCTCCACGCTCCTCATTACCTATTAGTCCTTAGCTTTTAATAACTACCCCTCTTTCCCCCTCAATCCCTTACGCTCCCCTTTATTCTCATTTATTACCCCTCACTCCCTTTCACATTGTTTATTATCCCCTACTTCCCCTCATTTACACCAACTCCCCCTTGTTACCACCTACTTTCCCTTATTTCCACCTACTCCCCCCCCCCCTCATTCACCCCTACTTATGATACTACGGACGGACACCTGATCAAAACTATAAGGGATTCTACTTGGGATCACAAAACCCTGAAAAATTATTCCATAAATAAAAATTCTTCCTTAGAGAAAAAGTCTTCCTAAAGAAGAAGTCCCAATAAGCAGACTCAAATCTGAAAGAAATTGCTGAACAAGAAAGAACTCTACTTTGAAGAACAAAACTTGCAATCAAGTATAGCCAGTGTGAGAAAGTTATGAGAGCATGTGCCAAAAGTGTAGGGAGTAAATATAGGCGCTGTCAAAGACAAAAATGAAAAAGTAGGAGAGAAGAAGGAAGGAAGGTGAGCATACAAGTGCTCGTAGGAAGAAAGGTTGAATTTCTGGGAAGGAGGCACCGGAAGCATGACCCGGATGTTATTGGCAGGAGAGTGGAGCCATTAGTCGCCATGATGGATGCCTGACAGAAACCCGGGCGTCCTACCCTGGCTGCCTGGCTGGCAGTTATAGTAAGTAATGGCTTCACTCTGTGCTCTGAGAAAGCCTCTTCGCCGACCGTCTCCTCCGCCTCCCTTCCCTTAACGTTGCCACCGACCCTGTAATAACAACAAATCTTGCCTATATTAATTCCCTGACGGGCATAACTCTCGCCTAGCTAGAGAGCGCGATATGGATGGTAACTGGAGGAAAAATTGCGCGAGAGCGATGAAAATGTCAGACGTCGACGAAATACTGCCCTCTCCCATTACGCACGCACTTAGAAAATCCCTCTTTCGGATCGTCAACTACTATTTAATTTCTTTTTATCAAATTTACTCTTCCCCAACCTGATTGTTATTATTACATTCCTGACAGTCTGGCTGCTATTCGCATCATTTATACATCTCTATTTGATGCACTTTCTCGACCTTTTATATGGTTCTGCCTTTTCTTATCACCCACCCTTAACAGGTGAGGTATCCTCATTCTAATCACGGAAATCCGTTCCTTCTCGCGTTTTGCCACAAAAAACTTCCATATTCTCTTTTTCCGCCCACACTCCACCTAGTGCTTGTGTTAACTCTCTATTGCCATTCTTCCTCCAACCTACTCTGTCTTTCCTTATTCTCTTCCTCCAGAAACCTCTACCGTCCCAACACTTCTTTTCTCCTATCATTCTGCATCAGTCTTCCGATTGTCATTCTTCTCTCCTTCACTTTTACAAAGCATCACATCTAAAGTTCAATATTGGCCTCTCCTCCTCTAGACAACATGTAAGCTCTCTTCCCCCCATCTCAGAAGGATCTATTCCATTCTCCCACTTTGCCACATCTCGTCCTTGACTTTCCTTTTTTCCGAGTATTCGGCCCTTCTTACCACTTTTATTCACTTACACCATCATTGCCTCATCTCGTTATATCTCTGTCGAACCCTCAGTTTTATTCTCTCTATCTCTCTATTTCCTCATCTTTCACACCTTCTCTCACGAACTCTACACTAGCACTAACTCTTACTTCCACTTCAACTTGGCATGCTCTTTTCCCTTTGCTCACTCTTATTATACATCCCTCCACTCCCTCCCTGACTAAGTATCTCAAAATGCATTTTTACAAACCCCGAGGTGCACCTCATATATTTCTGTCGTACTGCCTCACTCCACATCTCCATACTTCAAAAGCAAAAACATTGAAAAGAGCAGTTCGATTCTCAACCATAAAGTGAGAAATTATATTGCCAGTTGGAAAACTATTTTCAGACAAAAGATTAACTAGTTTTTAATAAAGTAGTGGAATTTTTCTCAATAATAGAATAATTATTAACCAAACATTTGCAATTCCTATATTCATAACAAAAAAAACGAAGCTGGAGATAAAAATTTTCAACAGAGAGAATGAACTTTACACCGAAAAAGATTCGTTAGTCAAAGGAATCACAAATTTAAACTGAATTGTGAAATTTTTATTTCAAAAAACGGACAATTATTTCTAAGAGCGTTAAATTTCCGAACCGGAAAAATAGTTTCAAATGGGTAGAGATTCCTTTAACCAAAAAGATTTTCATGAACAAAGTAGATCAATTTTTTACAAAATAGGTTATTTATTGACAAAAAAGTTGGATTGAGGAATGGTGACGGGAACAAGGAAAGAGTTGATAGCAAGAGAAAAGATGACGATAGTTTGAGGGAGGAGAGGTAATGATGGGAGAAGAGGAGTAGAAGATAATAGGAGTATATGTAAATGAAGATATGGAGAGAAAGGCATAAAAGTTAAAAGATTTGATGGGAGGAAAAGCAGAACGAGGGAATTCAATAAAAGAAGGAAATGTAAATTCAAGAAGGCGAAAGAAGAGGATAGGATTAGGGATAAGTAGAGAAAGGGTTCGGAAGGAAGTCAAAAGACAAAGTAGTGGATGGAGAGGAAAGGAAATTAATGAGTATATTAGAAGGGGTAGGGTGATTTATCTTTAACAGAAATAAAAAAGGATGATCAAGAGGGGGGAGTCCATCATACAGGGAGAAAGGTGTGAGCAGTCATAGAGTATGTTATTTCGAACGATCAGGTGGAGGAGAACATTAGAAGGCTTGAAATGAGAGAGTACGTAGACTCGGACCATCTTCCACTCATGGTGTCAGTGAAAAAAGAGAGGAATGACGAAGGGAAACCGAGAGGAAAAAAAAGGAGAGAAAGGAGAGTAGGGAAAGATAATCAGTCTGCAGAGAAAATAGGATAATTAAGGGCAATGATGAATATGGTGATGATGGGAGTAAGAGGAAGCTGGAATGGAGAATGTGCGTATACGAAGAGAGGAGTAAGGAAGGATTTGGAAGAATTGAAAAGAAGGAATAATCGTACGAAAGATTACAGGAAAAAGGACAAGAATCATATTGGTAAGGCTAGAAAAAAGGGAGAATCATGGAAAATAGTAAATAGAAAAATAAAAAAAGGAGGAGAATTGATCAAGAAATTGAAATTTTGAGATGAGGAGAATATTTCGTGAAATCGATGGGAGGAGTGGAAACAAAATAACGAGAGAAGGATAGGAGGGAAGGAAAAATGACAAAGGAAAGGCTCTCAAAAGGGAGGAAATAGAGACGGTGATAGGGTATATGGAAGAGGGGAAGGCAACTGGTAAGATGAGAACCCTTATGGAGTATAGAAATATGGACGAGGTAATTATAAGATTGGCTGTGAATAATTTGCGTTAGGCTATGGAGAATGAAAGGCTGGCTAGAAATATAGGAATAAGGGATAGTGGTAGATACCAATAGTAGAAAAAGGAAAGGGGGGGAAGGTTGGATATAATAAGGGACTGATTCTGGTTTCGGCATTATACAGGATATCTGTACCAATACTTCTAGAGAGGTGGGAGGAAGAAGTAAAGGATAAGAAAATAATTTTGCCGAAAAGGAGACTCAAAAGAGAGAAAGGGGGACTGGCAGCGATTTTTGTGGATTCGGAAGATAAAGCTGTAAGGAAGAAAGAGATAGGAGGAGATTTGAGGAAAAGAGTGAAATGTCTAGAGATGTAAGACAGAGATATCTGCTAAGCCTTCTCGTATTTAATATTTCTGTTTCAGATTTGAAGGACATAAAGAGAAGCGAATAGGGGGGGGGGAGTAAGGTTGAGTGAGTAAAAAATTTACACAATAGCGTATGCGAATGATATAGTGCTTTTAGCAGATAGTGAGGAAGAAATAACGTATATACTTACGGGATAGGAACAATACCAAGATAAGAAAGATATGTAGCCTATTGCAGATAAAACTAATATGATGAGGCTTCAAAAGTCAGCAGAGAGAAAGAAGAGATGGATAGCGAGGAATAAAGGTAGGAACTTGGAGCAGGTAAAGGAATTTGAGTATCTTGGTTTCAAAGTGCAGACGAAAAAGGTAGAATGAAGCTCATATTAGAAAGAGGATTAAGAAAACGGCAAGAGTAATGAATAAGATATGGAGAATAAGAAAAAGAAGGTTTGAAATATACTGGAGGTGGCATATAAGATTGTTTCATACGCTAGCATGACTAGTAATAACCTATGGGGCGAAGATATGGGGATGGAATGAAGAAAATGAGATAGAGAAGATGCAAGAACGATGCATAAGATGAGCAATAGGGGTGGAATGGAGAACGCTGGTGTATATGATAAGAGAAGTGATTGGGAGGAATAAGCTGAGAATAGGAGCAAAAAAGAGGGCATAAAAGTTTGATCAGAAATTAAAAGAGGAAGGAGACAACAGTAAGCGATAAATTGTGACCAAGAGGTTGAAGAGAGAGATAAGAGGGTCGTTAAAGTGAAGTTAGAAAAAGTGTAGAAAATTGAGCATTTGGAATGAACCTTGCAAACAAAGGAAGACCATACAGTACTTATAAGGTGAATAATAGAAAGAGCAGCAGGAGTACTAAATGAGATGAATCAAATATGAAAAAGGAGGTTACATAATATTTGAGGAGGAGAATCTGGTCATTTGATGATCTGGTATGGTCGATGTTGAGACATTAAGAAAAAATATGTCAATAGGAGGAAAGAGAAGAAATGAAGAGGTAACAATGACGGTAAATAAGGTAGACGCTAGTAGTAGACTAGACGGTACTCGGATAGGAGGCGGAACAAGGGGCACAAAGGCCTAAGTCACGTACGAGAACAGGGAAAAAGCACGAAAATTTAAAGCAAAGCTAAGGGTGCAGATGGCAAGGGAGTAAGAGGATAGCTATTGAATGATAGTAGAAGATGGGAAAAGGGACTAAAAAAAGTAAGGAGACAGAATGGAGGAAAGGAGGAAAGGAGAGAGTTCCTCACGAATAGAAATGTAGAAGATATTTATGGAACAAATTTATGAAAAATTAGAGAAAGAAGTTAGGAAAAAACAATTATTCGAATGGTAGCAAGATTCAGATTAGGGTAAAAGATAAGGGCAGGGATCTTTCAGGAGTAAAAGGAGAACAACGATTGCAGAACGTGTTAATATACGGATGAAACATGGGAGCGCGCTTAGGGAGGATGTATGAGAAGAAAAAGAGATTGGAGAATATAAGAGAAGAGAAGAATTCTTGAAGGAAAATATAGGAGCAAAAAGGAGAAAAAATGAGGAATGTACTCAGATATACGATAAGAAGAAGGAAAAGAGAAATGAATGTTTCTAGAAGAGGTAAAGAAGACTGGGACAGAAACAGAGGTTTAAAAATTAGTCCGTAGAGGTAGAAGAAGGAGGACAAGGCCAAAAGAGGGATTCAGATAGAAAAATGAAGAAATAGGGTTCATGGATTTATAAATAGAAGTAGAAAAGAAAGTAAGGAAAGGAGGTAAAACAGGGCGAAGAGATGAGTGTTGGGAAGATAACATGGAAAAGAGCTTTTCAAGTACTACTAACACATGCTGGGGGGTAGGGCGAGGAAGTAGAAGACAAGGGTGTATTCAAATGAAAAATGTAAGACCTGAATAAAGGAAGAACGGAGATAATTAGGTTCGAAAAGTGGTTGGGTTGGGAAAGATAAAGACTTGAAGATGTGAAGAGTAAAGTTATAAGATGCAGAATATTTTCAGTATTCGGGATATACCTTGAGAAGAAATGGAGATCATTGAGTTCATATAAGAGGAATAGAAGAAGCAGGGTTAAAAAATCCGTTATAAGGAACATGTAAAAGAAAGTTGAGAATACTCAAGGAAGAGGATATGAATTTTTGATAATATTCAATAATGATATTTTTCATTATGAAGCGGAAATATAGGAATGGAAGCGAAGGGAATAAAAGGAGGAGTACCAGAGCAGGAAAATGAGAATGTGAGTTTGAAGGAAAGCTAAGGTAGAGCAAGTGAGGGGAAGGTAAAGGAACTTAATTGAAGAAGAAAAGTTTGAAAGAGGTAGAAGAATAGAGTAGGAGGCCAAAAGAAAAACAAAACTGGAATAAAGGACTTTCTTGCCATTGAAGACATAGCAGATATGGTTCAGACAAAACTACTAGGGATTGGAAGAAGTCAGGGAAAGACAATTATCAGGGAGGTTAGGAATGGCTGAGTAGTCAAGATATATTAATTCGTATTGGATTGTGAAAGCAGAAGTTCTACAGTCCTTACAAAAAGAATAATGGAAAATTAGATTGAAAAAAGTATCAAGCTTGAGATGAGGAAACCGGGTAAGGGAGGAATGTCTTGTGAGAGGAGAAAGAACAGAAAGTACATTAAATGTGAATAGAAGGATGAAGCATAAGAGGATATAGCATGAGAGAAGATAAATATAGAGGGAGTTGGCAAGATTGTGTCTTGCCGTGACCAGGATACCATCCTGGGTGAAGATTCTAGCGGAGGAAGGGTTTGGTTGGAAGTGGATGAAGGAGCTGGAGAAGGCTAGAGGAGCGAATAAAAAGCAATGGAAGAAAGGCAAAGGATATAAAAGATTCAAGATTAAAGTAGGAGGAGAGTGAATAGAAAAAAACGGAAGTTGCACAAATGGATAATTTGTCCATTTGCTTCAAGGATCTGGATTTGCAAATTCTAATACCCAAAGTCACGAAATGGTGGGATTAAATTGTACACTTGCCATTTTCGTCCTTCAATACACTTGCAACCGCCAAATAAAATATTCTACCTTTATCCTTCTGATAGCAACCATCCCGCCCATTATTATGCGCATAGGATAGCAATAGCAATGAGAGGGATAAAAAAAGTATCAGAGGACACAGTGGAAGGAGAAGCTTGTGAAAGATAGGTTACGAATGGCAAGGATGAGGAAAACGTAGTGGAGAGTAACGAATGGAGAAATGGAAGGTAAGAAATTGCAAAGGATATTGAGATTATTGAATATCGTTAAATTTTGTAGATTCCCAAGCAGAGACTGAAAAAAAAGTTAGGGAGGAAGGAGGAAAGAAAAAGGAAGAAGACATGATAGGAGAAGTAACAAGGAAATTTGTAATTAGTTTTTTAAAAAAAATTGAAAGATAAGAAGGCTTCTTGTTTGGCTTACATGCTGAATTAGGTCTGAAAATATGTAAGGAAGTAAAGAGTAGACGGGCATGGATATTTTCAATAGGAAATGTAGAGGAGATTGATTGCCAGAGTTATGGAATAAAATTGGATTGGTACCGACAAAGGAAAGAATCAAAGGAAAGGAGGTGGAAGATAATGAGGGTGTCACACTTATGCCGATTTCATGTAAGCTATAGACATTAGTTTTCTCTGGAGAGTTCAGGGAGAATTAGAGGGAGCATATATGTTTTATATCATTTTAGGAATGAGAAGATGAAAGAGGATAGGGAAGGAAGAGATGAAAGGAGGTTTGATAAAGATGGTATCATAAATTCTTCGAGGTACGAGAGGTAGGATCCAGAGAAAGCTGGAAGAACTGACGATATAGATAATAGAATTTGAAGGAGTAGGGATGACAGAGGATTAGAGGGTGATGACATGCTTCATTTGAGGTTTGAAGGAATACTTGGATAAAAATTAGTAAAAATGAACATAAGAAAGACAAAGATAATGTGATTGGAATCGGGGTGGG
>WSXT02000017.1:1001821-1023420 GCA_011762715.2 Neuroterus valhalla
TTAAAAAATTGCGTTTTCTGGTTCGAAATCAATAACTAGTCAAAATTTCAACTATTCTAGTTAATGGTTAGTTTAAAGAACATATTTTGTTGAAAAATCGATTTTTCGGTAGAAAATGATCTCTTTTCCGAAATTTAATATTGTTCTTCAAAAATTCTCTTTAACGGTTTACAATTCAAGCTATAAAGTTATCGAATGCAGTCAAACATTTTTCATTTTAGTCGAAAATTCATCTGGTTAAAAAATCTCATGTTTGGTTTAAAATTAATTTTTTGGCGAAAATTCAACTATTCTAGTTGAATGTCCATCATTTCAGTTAAAAATTTTCAATTGATTTCTAATCATTTTGTGTGAAATTGTAATGCTTTGTTTGAAAGTTAGTTTTTTTTTGTTACATAGTTTCACTTAAAAATTCTTTTGTTTAGTTAAGAATCCATTCTCTTTCAATTAAAAATTTGAGTATTTATCTTTTTCAGCAGAAGTAATTTATCCGTTTGAAAACTCAACTCCTTCAGTTGAAAATTCTTTGTTTTTGTATAAAACTCTCATGCTTTGTTTGAGATTGGTTTTTTCGATCAAAAATGTTACTGTTCCATTTTTGGTTAAGAATGATTATTTTTCGAGTTCGAAATTCGACTATTTTGTTGAAACATTGTATTTTTTCTTAGAAAATTATTCTTTCTTTTTGAAAAATAATCTTCTTGTATAAAAATTCACCTCTTTGGTTGGAAATTGAAGTGCTCCAGTTAAGTATTTATTTTTTTAGTTGAAAATTCATTTTCTTGGTTTGAAATTTAAGTGTTCTGGTTGGAGATTCATATTCTTATTTGGAAATTCATCACATTGGTTGAAAAGATGACTATTTTGTTGGAAATCCGTTTTTTATTTATACAGTAAATTGATTTTTTTTTAGTTGTCAAAATTGATTATCTTTGCAATGTTTGATCTGTTGTGTGAAAGGATTTTTAGAATGAGCGTCATGAATAAAAATAAATTCTTGCGTTTTGCGACAGATATTAATAAGTTACTTCTAGTTGACCAGGAAAATTGAAAAACTTGACCGTGAAGAACCATTTTGAAATCGCCCGCCGAATCGCCACCCTGGTCATTTCCGGAGTTGAATCTTGTATCAGTTTTCTCAGGATTTTCATTTTCTTGTTACTCAATTTTGGGAATCCAGTTCTGTGAAGTTGGCAAAATTGAAGATAAGACCCTACGGTTGGAGCAGGGAGACAGGAATAACGTGCAACCGCCATATTGGTTCCTGGCCATTTCGCGGGAAATAGCGTGATGAGCACGCTGTGTAGGTTAAGTTAAATTAAGCTTATAGGATTTAATAAACAGAAAACTGCTCTAGTGCTCCGGCCAGTAAAAATTGAAGCGAGGACGGATTTAAACTTCATCAATTTTCATTAGGACAAATAGAAAGTCTGTCAATTTGGATTAGAAATTGTAGACGCGACAAATAGAAACCGAATTGTAATTTGAGATTATGAGAAATAAGTACTCATATTTATTGCTAAAAGGATATAATTTAAATATCTATGATATAAATCTTCTAGTGGTATGTCATTATACTAGTTGTGAGAATTTTTGTGGTATATCAGAGCAAAATCAGATTTTAGAAAAGTGAGGTTGGGAACCCGTTTTTCTACAGTACATCAACCGCAAGTAAATAAAGAAAAGTGGTTGATATGAAACGTGAACAAATATTAATTTATAATATCAAATAAATATAAATACATTAATATTAAATATTTTCTGAAGTTTCTAATTAATCTGGTTTCAAATATTCTAACATACTCTTCGAAATTTTAAAGTTCATATAAATATTCTGTAATTAGAATAATTTGTAACATATTATTATTGAGTTAGGTTCTATATCAGAATTCATTCTTGAAAAATATCAAGCTGGGGATTTTGGATTCCACCGGGAACTAAAATGGCAGGTTGCATATTCCTATCTTGAACAGTACCTTAGTTCAAGTGTTACAAATTTACTCTGAAGGAAATAGCAACACTGATATTGCAACAATTCTACAAATGTTGGGACTCGTTTTTTTGTTGTTGTCTAAAACAGTTTGGGAATGTTTTTAGCAATGAAAGACTGCATTTTGTTGACAATTTGCTCTCTTTATCCAGTCCGCTGACATGCTCTGATCGTATCTCACTCTGCGTGACAGTTCCTAGACTCATTAAGCTGCTCTTCTTTGCGGTATAAATAGACATATGTCCTGCGGTTTTGCTCTCCAAGAGAGAAAATGGAATTTTGCGTTGGCCCTGCACAGAAGCTCTCTCTTACCGTCTTCCTTTACCCCTATTTTCCCCCCCTAGACAACCCCTACCATTCGCTTCGCGAACTCGATTTTCGCGATTTACTTTTTGGCGGAGACGGTTCCGAATTGTCCGCAAACTAAAATTATCCTGAAAGGTCTTCCTCCAGCTTACTCCCATTCTCAAGTTCCTATAATATTATTTCTTTCTTTTCTTTTATACATCATGAGAGAAAATGTAGCATTAATTGATTTTTGGTATCTAGAATTTGAAAATTTCAGGATTTTTTCTTTCACTCGGAACTGTTTACGACCGATCGTAAAATGTTGGTTGTTCTTTGAGGCTCGCTTCTTTACACGTGTTTCTACTTCGCTGATCTTCTCGATTTACGAAAAATCCACTTTTTTTATGTGTTTAGCGAAAGGTCAGATGAGGAAGGAGCCTTTAATGTTGCTAAGAAATTGGAGTAGAAAAACCGGTTGCGATATATACATATAAACTTAGCAGATTACTTAATTGACAATCTACTCGTAAAATATTCAGTTTTATTGGCATATGAATTCTAATCTACAAGAGAATGTTGAAGAAGCCTATTTTTGGATTTTCAAAAATTGTAGATAGTTAGGAACCAATTGTAAATTTAGGAAACTCGACGTGGGATTCGTTTTCACCGGAAATTCGAAATTTATTTTGGCTGGCGTTTATTCAAGTGATCCGAGGATGCGTCAGAAACTTCATGAATGAATCTCGTAATTCCCTTGGCAAAGTATACAAAGTATTCTGCTTTTTCTTTTCTTGCGAATTATATCAGTTAATAATATGTAACTAGAGTTGCGGAAGTTCAAATAAACTCAATTCTCAATAAATTGTAATTGTATAAATTATTTCGTAATAGTAGATATATTATCGAGTTCAAACGCAAAAAAGTTTCAAGAACTCTCGTCGAGATCCATATCTCGCCCAATCCTCTCTCGATCTCGTAATCGAGATTCAATCGTGACTCTCGTCTCGATATCGTCTCGTCCACGGGACGAGGCGATATCGAGAGTTCTCTCGAACTCTCGCGAAGCTCCAGAAAGGTCCCTAGTAACCCTATGTTGGAATGGCCCCATTTGTTCTTATTTGAATTAGGGCTCTGGTCAGGTACTCATTACAGCAACTGGACTAGTAAGTTCTAGTCATGACTCTTTACGACGCTGTTGAAATTTTCATACTTTGTAACTGGAAAATCTATAAATGTCTACTTGGGCCCCAATTTTCTATTTTAGACTCGCTGCATTTGGGCCCTGATTAGAATAAGAACCAAGAAATTCGAGGCGGGAACTGTTTGAGTCTTTCCAGTTTTCACCAAATGTCTTCTTGTTAAGAAATCGTCTTTTTGTGTTGTAAATTTTTATTATTTTGACAATAATTTTATTTTATGGTTGAAGATTCAGCTTTTATGCAAAAAGTCCGTTTTTTGCTTGTTCGAAAGTTCTTCTCTATTGGTAGAAATTTAGTGAGATTCGATAGACGCGCGCTCAAATTTGCGAGTCTTCGCGCGCAGTTGGCAGATTTTTCTTTAGTTAAAAAGTAAACAACTTGGTTTAAATGTATTTCTTCTTGGCTGAAAATTCAATTGTTCAGTTAAAAATCTAATCCATGGGTTGAAGATTTAACTCTTTTGTTGAAGTTACAACTATTTGTTCGTTTTCTCTCGACTTTTTTATTTTCTCGAGTCGAAAATTCAACTATTTCAGTAAAGAGACTCGCTTATGTGGTTAAAATGGACCTTTTATACTGAAAATTCATATTTTGAAGACGAAAATTCAGTACTTCTGTTAAAAATTCAACTATTTGTTTTTTGTATCTTTTTTGGCAGATTCGCCGAAAAATTAGCTTTTTTGTTGAATATAATCTTCCAAGGATATTCTCAAGATTTCCAAAGATTTCCAATATCTCTGGTTGGATTCGAATATGTTTTTCAACTTTTTTCGAGTCGCTGAATTCTGGGATTTCCGAAATCTTAAAAACCTTTATCTTGGCAGATTTTTCTTTAGTTAAAAAGTAAACAACTTGGTTTAAATGTTTTTCTTCTTGGATGAAAATTCAATTGTTCAGTTAAAAATCTAATCCATGGGTTGAAGATTTAACTCTTTTGTTGAAGTTACAACTATTTGTTCGTTTTCTCTCGACTTTTTTATTTTCTCGAGTCGAAAATTCAACTATTTCAGTAAAGAGACTCGCTTATGTGGTTAAAATGGACCTTTTATACTGAAAATTCATATTTTGAAGACGAAAATTCAGTACTTCTGTTAAAAATTCAACTATTTGTTTTTTGTATCTTTTTTGGCAGATTCGCCGAAAAATTAGCTTTTTTGTTGAATATAATCTTCCAAGGATATTCTCAAGATTTCCAAAGATTTCCAATATCTCTGGTTGGATTCGAATATGTTTTTCAACTTTTTTCGAGTCGCTGAATTCTGGGATTTCCGAAATCTTAAAAACCTTTATCTTATTTTCGTGATTCTGAATCTTTCCAAAAAAAAAGAGTTTTGCTTCAAGCTCAAAAGTGAGCTCGTTTCAAGAGGTATCGTAATTCAGCCACAAATGAAAAGCAATAAAAAAAAATTGAAACTCTTTCATGAATCAGTGAAAATTTGGGCCTCTCGTTCTGAATGAATCAAAGGAAAAACGATACGTTTATATGCATACCCGTCTGTGAAATGTATACCGAATTGATAAGAGAGTTCTATTTGCTAAAGTCGGTAGCTTCAAGTAATCCTCGATAAGATATCGCTCGTGAATGTAGAAAAAGACAAGTGAAAGACGGTGGCTTAAGGGGAGTCTCGGTAATATTTAACAAACATTGGAAATGAGTCGCAGGTGGAACGGAAACAACTCAAACAACGTGCCTAGGGAATCGCGTGGTCGGTTGGTATGCAGACGCAAAGCAATGAAAATAGCATGGCGTGCGATGCATTATTTTGTAGATAGGGGGTATATGGCAATATACTCGAGTGTGGAGTGGCGCACGAACTATGAAGGGGGTCGGATCAGCCACCTGGTGAACCTCCCCCTGATTTTTCCGGCTTCTGACCCTCGTCTCGCTGTCGCTAATCCTCCACGGTCTCGTTTGCCCATACCCCAAACACGCAATCGGCCAAGTCGTGTTGACGAATATCTCAAAATTCCTAAGTTCACTACCACTAGATAGTCCGGAATATATTATACTTTTAGCATCAGCTTATTTTTATGCATGCGGTTTTTATTTATTTTTTTGTTTATTATCGCCCGCCTTCTCTTTTAGAGGCAGGACTCGAAAAATTTGAATACAATGCATTACAATACAATAGAGTGCAATACTGATGGATTTGCTGAATTTCAGGGTGGTCGAGACTCTTTATTCTTCATTAGACGATCGTTGTTATTGCTCGATATTAAGTTACGGTTGGTGTTACGATAATCCTCGATAAGAAAGTTTACGCGCGTTAGTTTGAAGGGTGGAAAAAGGGCAGAAGCCGATATGCCTGGCTCCTGGCGCCCAGGTCTAGACAGGTTGGGCTTTTTACGACCCTGGAGTACAAACCGGACCAAGATCGATCTTGAGATAAATGAGAAGGTGCTCTTTTCACAGAAGAAGCCTCCTACTACAGTGGATGAATTCAAATCTCAAACTAACCCTCCAGAGTTCAAACACTGTAAAAACTTTCCAAAACTTCATTCAAAAGTTTCGAAGGCTAAATACATTCCATAAAATTATAATTTACTACTACTACCTGTTCGTCTTTGAACTTTAAACCCCCTATAAAGTGAGCTATAAAGCCAACTACTCCTCAATTTTACCATCGCAACAATAACTGAATAATTCCATTTTCCTTATAAAAAAAAACGAAGGTTTTGATACTGATCCGAATGCATCATGAGAGTAATAATTAGATTCCGAAAGGACATCCGCATCAATGTGATTCAGTTACGTTGTCAAGTTAATCAAGGCAAATATCAAGTAAATTACGAGTGACTAATGCCGGATTCATCAACTCTTGCGTTTCCTCGATCTCGATTATTCGTGAAAGCCAAGGCAAGTGATTTCGCTATGGATTCTCCCCCGACATCATTATAGTTTCGCATTGCGAAGATCCAGTCACACGTGAATTGCAGGTTGTTGATTGGAAATTGGATCAAATCCCAGTGTTCATAGGTCTCCCGCGGTTTTCTGGCTCTTTGGTGTGGGTACTCTCGAGGTGGCGTTACGTGGCCTTGGCACAATTTCCAGCAGTCCATTAGTTCTACGAGAGTCGGAAAAAATGTAATAAACCGCGACACGTCTTGCCCTCCGAGATATTGTTCGCCCAGTAGGAAGGGAATTAAATTGCTTCGCCGTTCATCCTCTTCTCCTTGCTTCACAGGTCACACCTTCCTCCGGATTTTATACCTTCCTCAGGATTTTATACCTTCCTCAGAGTCTTTCAGAAGTCTTTTCCTTCCTCCTTTTTTTTTGACACCCCGACGGAATACTGAGCTGCTCGTTCATTTCCAGCGAAATGAGAGTGTACTGGATTAGTGGGATTATAGGCTCGTCTCGTTTAGAAATTACGTTTTCATCCCCTTTTGATGCTGAGGTGTGGTTGGAAGGTACCTGAAAATGAACTTATCATATGCTGATTGATAAGATCAGAAGCTGGGTGTCTATTATTTGTGATATGAAATGATCTTACGAGAATGTAACATGCGTTATATTGCAGGATATAATTTCGAATATAAATATGCAAATGAAATGGTATACTTGACGTTTACAGACATTATTGGACAACATGCAAGCAAGAAAGGTAAAAGTTCGAACTTAGCAGTATATCAGAAGCGCAAAACTTTCTACAAAAACTGAAGAACTTGTGTTGAAACAACTGTTAAGAGTGATACAACTACTGAGTGGTTGTAAAACAACCACTGACATTGCTAATTTACCGATACTATGCAAATGACTTTACGTCTATGTCACAGCCATTATGTAACAAAAAGCAAGCTTGAAATTATAGCAGCACATGGGAAGCACAAAACTTTGTACAAACTTGAAGATCTTGTGTTCAAACAACCACTGAAGGTGCTAATTTATCAATATGCTATCTAGAGCAGAATTGATAATACTCTGCCAAAAATAGAACATGCATTCTTATAAAGGATATAATTTTGGATACTCTGCAAGTGGCATCAAGTGATATACTTTAAGTTAATGTAACAGCTATTATTAAAGAAAAATATGCAATGAAGGTCAAAACTATCACTGAGCAACACATGGTAGGCGCAAAATTTTCACAAAAACTGAAGAACTTGTGTTTAAACAAACACTAATAGTGCTTATTTAACAAATCTATGCTATCCAAATCCACAATGACAATACTCTGCCGAAAATGAAACATGTGTTCTATTAGAGAATATAATTTGGAATACAACTATGCTAAGGACATTGAATGATATACTTTACGTTCATGTAACAGTCATTATTAAACAAAAACGTGCAAGAAAGGTGAAAACTAAAACTGAGCAACACATGGGAGGCGCAAAATTTTCCACAAAAACTAAAGAACTTGCGTTAGAACAAACACTAACAGTGCTAATTCAACAATACTATGCTGTCTTGAGTGACAATGCCAATACACTGATAAAAATTAACAATGAGTTCTATTAGAGGATATAATTTGGAATATTCTCAGCCAAGAACATTAAACTTTACGTTTATGTGACAGCTATTATCAAAGAAAAACATACGAGGAAAGTGAAAACTATAATACTGAGCAACACGTGCGAGGCGCAAAATTTCCCACAAAAATTGAAGAGCTTGTGCTATGACCACTAATAGTGCTAATTTAAAACTTATGTTCTATCTACAGCAACAATGACAACACTCTGACAAAAATGAAACATGTAATTTATTAAACAATATATATCTAATTTGGTATACAATCATGCAAAATGACATTGAATCTCGTAATACACTTAACGTTTGTGAAGCAGACATTATTGAACAAAAAGCGCAAAGAGAGTGAAAACTTTTACTGAGCAACACATGGGAGGCATAAAACTGTCTACAAAAACTAAAGATATTGCTCTTTAACAATCACTAAGTGTGATAATTTATCAATACTAGACTATCCAAATCCACAATGCGAATATTCTGACAAAAATGAAACATGCCTTCTATTAGAGATTATAATTTAGAATACTCTCAGCAATGGACATTAAATGATGAAATTAACGTGTATGTAACAGCTATTATTGAAGAAAAATATTTAAGGGAAGTAGAAACAAAAACTGAGCAACATATGGTAGGCCGCAAAACTTCCCTCGAAAACTGAAGAACTTGAGCTTAAACAACTACTTGAATTGTTTATTTACCATCACTATGCCTTCTACATTGGCATTGCCAATACTCTGCTTTCTAAAGCTCAAACGTTTACACAAGTATTTAAAAATCCATGAACATATACATAACCTTCGAACTGTGGGACTACTTCTCTCGTAGTTTGTAACTAAATTTTCGATCATAATATTTGAACTTGCATAGAAATGTAATTCAAATTTCAATGGCACATGAAACTACACTCGATTGTGATTGAAAATTCAAACACATTTCTAATGGTGTACTTAGCAAGAAAAACTCTTTGAGTGCTGCTAATAGTGCAAATACCGAGGGTGATCGTTAACCCTTTACAGAGGGAATAAAACATACGCATATCGGGACTTGAACCCCACTATAAAGCGGGAGCAACACTCGTTACATGATGGGGTGACTTTCCTTGTAATCCCAGGCGTGGAAGGGAATCGAGGTGCGATGTTATATAGACGCCTCGAATCCCTTGATTTTCCTAGGGTTGTAGACAGGGCTTGTAGATTGGGGCGCATCCACATTGTTCATTAAAAGCGCGGAAACGACGTCGTAAACGCGCCACGAATGTCGCGGCCAGATGACCGGTATATTCGCAATTTCCATTTACCCATGGTAATGCGGGTCGTACTGCTCTTACGCGCAAATAACATTTACCGAGAGCGCCTCGTAAACATCACCTCGTAACTGTAAAACCCGTTTTCACCGAAGAGTTTGCCGCCTTGATTAGGCCGATCATGCATCTCAAGGGACAGTTACGACGTTAAAATTCGATCTCTCGAAATTTCGATTCTCGGAAGAGGCAACTTCAGGGTATGCAATGCACGATCTCCAACCGAGATACCTAGACGATCTTTGGATGGACTCTAATTCCAAGATAAGGGCGCCCATTAAGACCACATTTTGAAGATATTTCGGTTAGACTTTTCCTTGAGGGTTGGCTCATAACTATTAATTGTCGGAACGGTTAATCTTTTCGGATTTTTGACTGCGAGAAACAAGTGCGGGCAGTGGTAATCGGAGCTGAAGTGTCATATTCAGCAATTAGATTATTGGTCTCCTGACCAGATTAGATTAAGAAAGCAGTCATTAACGGCTACGTCATGCCTCTATCAAGAGTGCTGTCATGATACTCTTCTCAACGCTTCGTTCAGACACGTTGGATCACCGCTTGGCTTCACCAGTGCCGTATTCGTACCCGTATTTGCCCAGTCCGTAACCTACCTTAACCTTCGATTTAACGGATCTGTAAAACTGTTTAGTATCAGCAATAAATTAGCCAGTCGATTGAAAGAAAATACCCTTTCGCCCCAGACCCCTCTCAACTCGACTGCTCTTATCTTCATTAATTTTGTCATCAACATTTAGACCACGCACTTCTTCAGATTCTCTTATCCACTTTTCGATGTTTTTTATCTTCTACATCAGGTCCAGTGACCGTTGATATTTTGGCAAGAAGTTGCGGCCCTGTAGGCGCTGATTCCATGTCGTTTTCATTAGGATCCGAGTCGCGAGTTGGCCGAAGAGACGGAGGGCCGTCTAAGTATACCCGCGTTATTTCTGGCGGGAGCTGACGCACCGTCTCCTTCCTTTCTCCTCTCGTCCCTCCCTCAGGAGTCAACTCGCTTCCCAACGCTAACAAAAATTACCCGCAGGCGCTCTGCTTCGCAAACCACACTACCCTAGCTGTTGACTTTCGGTGGCCGCGGAGTTGGATGCGAAGTACATCTATCTCCTTCCTTCACTTGAGTCTCAAATGCTTAATTACCCGAAGCAACAGTTCGCGTTAACACGCAGATCGATTTGACTTTGACAGCCCGAAGACATCTCATGACTACTCCGGCTTATTTGAACTGGCGAGAGTAGCGAGGAACGTCCCTTTGAAGACGAGGTATTATTTTTGCAACAAAAGGAAACCTTGTCGCCATCCCCAGGGCTTCTTTTACTCGCGGGAAAAACATGCTTTCATTTCTTTCCAGTGAAATACACCGTATGGGTTCTGGAGCTTACTCATATAGAAAGTGGTTCTTCATCGAATCATCTGATCTAATGATGTTGTGTCACGGGTTTGTCCGGTTAATGCGCTTCTGAGGTTTTAAACTTTAATCACCAGAGGAAGGAAACGTTTTCCTGCTATAATTTGTTAATTTCTCAAATTTGGCGATTTTCCTTCATCCGGAACTCGTAAACACGAAGTTAGGTTGGATGTTGTTATCGTAAAATATAATTCACGTCCTGTAATGTGCTCGCGCCTAATGTACTGCCCACTAAAGCGGACACGCGTAAAATGGCAAGTTTACATCAGGACAGGTGCGGTAGCACGCACTTCACTGAGAAAGAACAAGAGATAGGAAGAAGGAAGCAAAAGATTGTTTCTTGAGATATTTACGTTGATGAATAACCAACCTCAAATTGCGGGAAACGTCAAAATTTAATTTAATTCCTGTGCATTTTAATGCTGCAATCAGAATCTTAAATGAAGACCAACTCATTTTCAAGTCACTCAAAGAAAATATTTTTTTTTAAGAGGAATAGTAATATATTATAGTAAATGGTTTAGATACTTTGGAGTTAAGAGAGATGAGAGTGTCTATCCTCTTTTATTAAGATTTTACTCTCCCGACATTTCGCACCGCAAGTCTATACAAGTCTGACGCAAAATTGCATTATCGTAGATCCGCCGCTATCCGGCTGTACTTTTGCAAAGATGAGCAATACAAAATGAGCGTTATGACGGACGTGGGCAGTGCAATCATATGCTCCGAGAGATTAACCTTTTGCGCTGTACGCCGATTAGGCTTCGCAAAAGAGAAGGATCGAGAACGAGAGATCCGTTTGCCATAGATCACCTGTTACTTGGCCAGATTGGAAACAGACATTGGGAATATCCGCCGAGTTTCGTGCCCTAAGTGCCGTTCGAAGGATTTAACTTATCGTCCAGATTGGGGCCTTGAGGTCTAGCAGTTTAACGATCCTAATTTGGTAATCTATGTCTGGAATTTTCGTTGCAAACTTATAGATCGGTAGCAAGTATTTAAGAAATCGAGCATCAGAACCAGATCAGCAAGATGAAGCTGGAAAAAATGGAATCTTCAGCTCCCCCAGATTTTTCCTCAGAAGATATTCGGATTAATTCAGAAAATTTCTTTCAAATTTATTTAGAGTGTCTTCAGAGGTTCTTCAGATTCTCGTCTTAACGTTTTTTTTTCTGAATTTTTCTTCAACTCCACGTTTCAAGGAAGTTTCTCTTTTTCTAGTTTTTTTTTGCTTGATTGCAAACTAAATCAATAGAGCTCAATAAGAAAATCGGATTATTTCTCTTCGAAAGTTGATTGAGGCACTGAGAATGACAACTAGGAAGAACTCACCTTTTTGAAAATACAACTATTTTATTGGAAACGAAATATATTTTTACTTGAAATCTGAAGCGTTTCGTATTGATTTCAAGTGTGGTACTTGCACGTTAAGTTTATTTACAAAAATGTATTCTTGTTGAGAGCTACAATGTAAGGCCAGAAAATAAACAATTTTCTGTTCAAACGCCTCTAAAATTTCGGATCCTTATCAAATTAAAAACGAAGAATCTTCATTTGCTTTCTAAAATGAAAAAAGAGATCAATTACGAAAAAAATCTTCTGATTTTAAACAAATTTTTTCAAATTCTCCAGAAATCGAAGACGTTTAAAAGTTTCTTCCTATAAGAAAAAAAAGCCCCAGACCTAGCAGCACTGGTATAATGACGGAATTGAAAATATCACCTATCTTTTAATGCAAGGGTTTTTGCAGACCACGCGGAAGAAGAGGATTCGAGTTACTGGCTCGAATGACCATTTTTACTGAGAAAATGGATCAAAATCGTCGAAAATGTACGATTCATCGATTTTGTTGGTATGAAGTAGAAATTATGTTTAATCTGTCAAACTTTATTTTTTTTGCACTATTTTATTGAGAAAACTTGTATTTTTTATTGGATTATTCATAATTTTAAGTGTATACATGATCTGTCGATCGATTTCACATAATTTCTCAACCTAAAAAATTGTAACAAGTGCTATTATTTGCTGTCGGAAATTGCAATTTGCAGATTCATTTCTAGCTATTCATACACGGTAATTTTCGACGAAAAGAAGAAATTGTTGGATATTGTATTCATCACCTTAACCCTAGGATAAATTTTGAATGGCACACTGAGTCATTGATAAGCTGTATCGGATTGGGTACATAAGTTCATAGCATATTCTTTCATTTCAAAACATTTTTTTTGTTTTGATAAATAACCAAAATAGCTGACTGTCCTCTGAGAGTTCAAATCATTCATTTTTAAAGGGTACTGTTTGCTCTGATGCCAGCTTATATAGTGTGCCATTCTCTTTTTTGCTTGTATAATAATAGTTGATTCACGATAAGGTTAAAGAGTAATCGTGTTTAAATTCGAAGTTTAATCGATTCGACCGTGAATTTGGAAGGGGATTGAAGTGAGCAGAGTGAGGGAAGGGATAATTTTGTTGGAAGAGAAAAGGGTAACGAGCGCGCGATCCTCGTGTAAACTGTAAAGCAACAGAGAGCAAGTAAAGGCACAACAGACGAACACGGGCTTGGAAGAAGCCTTTCCGAGGGGCCTCGACTTCTCGTCTAGGTCATGAATAATTCATGGTCGAGTGGACGAGCCGTTGGGCCCGCGTCTTGCCACCACGCCTCACGTGATCGTCCATCTATCCGTCAGTCGCTATACGTGTCGTACATACACGCGAATCCCCGCCCCTGTATGGAACTATATAGTTACACACTTGGGCACTTGTTCCGACATTCGTGATCATCTTCCCTTTCGTTCACCATCAAGTTGTTTGAGTTTGTCATCACTATTTCATCTCCTCAAGTTGAAACACAAGGTAGTTTCAGCTGAAGTCGTTAAAACATAAAATTGTGTGTTACACCACTTCTCATTGTAGGTTTACGTTTCCCCTTTTACTTTTTCTCGTTCTGTCTCTTGAAGTTCGCGCCGTAAACAGCTACGTAATCGTAATACGGAGTATCGTGTCGTCACTGGGAGGTCAACATTTCCAAGAGCCCACTTGGTTCCTCTTTACAATGCGTGATGCATTTGACAACGGACATCGCAACCATTTTTATACGTTCGTTCACCTCGAGGTCAAATTATGTTTTCATACATATGTATTCCTCTTCACACCATCGAGCCGCAATTCAGAGAATGCTTAGCATAATCCATAGGGATGAATTGAAACAGGGATATCCAGATTCGAGACTGGAGGGTTAGTCAGTTGAGATGAACATATGAGATTTGTGTTACTCAACTGAATTTGGATGAGCGCAATGAGTTTTTCTTATCGGCGAGCATAATGAGAGTTCGAACCTGCCATTCAATTGGCTTTTAGCCAGACCGACTTACCCAATTAGCTTTCATCACTATAGGTCAACTGCTTCCCTGGTTGCCAATATTTGCGATACCTGACTAAACGGGTCCAATTATATCCAAATCATCACTCCATCATCCGATTGACACATGGATGGTCTGAATCGTGAGCACATCGAGCTTCATAGGATGATGTTGATCAATTGAGCAGATAGAACAGTTGTTGGGGAATATGGTAATACTATCTTGTTCCTTGCAAATTTTTTGGTAGCAGACCGGAAACGGGGAGTGTCCTCCACTTCTACTTGGTACTTTCGTTTCCTGCGATCAGTTAATTTATTCTGTCGATAAGGCCCTCTTCGGAGTCTCGATTTTGCGCACGTGTATATTCTCTCTTTCTCTTTACCTTTCCCCTCCATTTGGCGTCGCTTTGTACACATCCACAAGCGTATGTGTAAGTCGATGAAGCATGGCGGGTCCAATGGAGTCCCGGCATTATGTTCGTTGAAGGCAGTCCATGTGTGTATAAAGGACAGACCATCGGGTGGTGGTTTTTAGGGTGGGAGAGCGAAGAGAGCAAGAGCGGCTCGTTGCGCTATCCCAAGTATTCGATTTGGTATTTTTCTTTGTGTATCGCAGATAGTTCGAATTGTTCTGCAAGCAGGGCATTGATATATCGTCCCGCGGGTCCTTTGAGAGCATGCCGGCTCCGAATTATCCTTCGCGGACTCTCACGGAACCCCTGGAACACCGGTCAATTTACCCGAGACCACTTCCATGTCTCTCTGTCCTTGGTTAGGACTGTCTCTTTTCCTCTTTCCCCTTTGTTTTTAGCCCTTTCGAAAGCCCGCGGTTTGGCGGCTCTTCCATCCCTTTCGTCATGTTCTTTTGAATTCCCTTCCCTTTGAGGAAACCACTCCACTTGGAGCTTCCATGTTTTCCTGGTTCTTTTATCTTTCAAAGAAACCTACTAAAGTTTCAGTATCTCAGTGTATTGGATAAATGAGAATCTCAAATCTCGATTTTCTAGGAAAATATTCAGTCTCCAATTCTTTCTCATATTAAGTATTGATTTTTTCCACAATGCCTCCTTTCATCTCGATTGTAAAAATCTTTTATTTCGATGATTATTCGGGTCTTTAGGAGGTATCATGTATTCATGGCTGCGGTAAGATGGACGGTGAGATTACCTCACCGTGAGAAGTAAAGAATAAAAGATAGCAATGGTTGATTTAATTCCTGGGATCAGTAATCAGATCAGCTAATATCACTTTATGAAACTATCACCTGTGTGTATAAGGATTACGTGCCTTGTGCTTTATATCACCACTAATTCTAGAATATTCAATCAGCTGATTTTAATGAAGGCTGGTTTCTTTGTCTTGTACATTTTCACTGTTGCGAAATAACAAATCTAAGGCTAATGACTAGGAAGTAAATTGTGGTCACTGGTTTATAAACTAGACGATAAAATCACTTATTGTGATCTACATGGAAATGATATTCATCCTTCTTCGAAACGTCCATCAACTTTTTTGTATCTCCTAACCACAAGCTACATTCCACGAATATATGACTGGTTCGTCATCCATTTCGTTAATTTTTCGGCAATATATGTTGCCGAAATGTTTCCCTTCTTAATATACCAGGAAGCTCACCCTACGATATTATGTAAAGAATATTTTACGATTTCTGAGTAACATTTTTTCGATCAGTGTTCTAATTTTAATTACCTCATGGTTGTCAGTATTTACGTCCTGAGTCATGTGAATCTATTCCTCAAAGCAATCCTTGCGTAACTTGAGTTTCAACCCCTCATCCCATTCAATGTTAGCTGTTATCAACCTGTTTGTATCACAAAACACAAGGAACCAATCGCATGTTTGTCAAAATGAATCAGCTTTCTCTGCACTTATGAGATATATTTAGTGGATACGTGAGTTCAAGAGGGGTGAACATTTTTCTTTACAAAAGTTTTTTTCTCGTCATGTAATTTTCCCTTGTGCAAAAATAGCTGTGCAGAGTCCGAGACTGAAAGTTTTCCCTTTGTGTGTAACGGTGAATCTTGAAAGGACTGACGACGGTAGGTCGTTTCTGAGAGAAGAGAGTACGACGTGGGAACAAAGGAGAGACCAGCTCTTCGCTCTCATTCCAGCCTCTCTTCCCTTTCTTTATTCTTCACATTTACTTCTTTGCTTTGCTCCTCTCCTGAAACTTGAGCCAAATCGCTGAATAAGATGTGTCGATGTAAGGTGTAATAGTCTACTTCATAATTAATTCACTCTTTTTTTCCAGAGAAAACAGCAGATTTAAAAATGATACCATTAAAAACTCATACCATATTCCTCTAACTATATTGAATAATGATTCAATTATCCAGTTTCGATCAGAAGACTGGTTGAAAGAGAGTGAAAATAAGAAATTGACATTAAGGACCTCGGGGTCAAGCCAAGGAGTGTCTTGAGTTGACTGCCGTTTAGTTTCTTCATCTCCTTCTCCCACTTTAAGTGTATAGCAGGCCTTTTTTCGTTGTGTATGAAGTGCGTTGGCTATAAGAGTGTGCAGCGTACTGGGTTCGATCGCGAGCCGGTTTCTCTCGTGCCATTGGTCAGTCGGAGAAAGGGTGGATCGTGAGTCTCTGACGAGGAACTGGAGGGAAAGAGGAGATTCAACAACAGATGCGAGATGCAGCGCGTTGCCTTCTCGTATAAACGTAAGATGTAACGGGTTGATGAGAGTCGCGTCAAAGCAGTCTGACCACAAGAAATCCAACTAGTCAGAGGCCCAAACGAAGATTAAGTACAAACAAATTGAAAGTTTGCACCTCATAAAACAAGAAATATGGATGACTTATAGAAAATTTACCGTCTTTGGTATGGGAATGTCCATAAATTACGTAACCCTGAAATCTCAAAATTTCGCGGCTTGTCTGTCTGTTCATAACGCTACCGTAACAATTTTACTTTTCCCTGTCTGTAACGTAAAGCCTGTTAAAAAAAGTTGAAAAATAGGTCAAACAATATATAACTAGAGGGAACCTGCGAAGGACACGAAACATCGCGAAACCGCAGCCGCAAGTCGAATCCAAACTCGACTCCGATGGAAGCCAGTAACAGCAGATAAATTATAAACAAGCCGCAACGTCTGCAGATTCGCTTGTCTAATTTCCATGAGAGTGATAATATAATGCAATCTGATATTATTTATAAAATTATAAATGAATGAATAGGTATCCGGTAACGGCGGAGAATAAGCTTGAGCTGAGTTGAGCAGACACGCAATGCTCACTTGCTCAGTATTGTTGTAAATCTCTCAATTTCATTTTTGAAAAACGTAACGTCACATTTTGAAAATTCCTCTCTGTAACTCCGTAACGCTACCATAACAACACTTTTGCATTCAGTCTGTCCAATATAGCGGTACGTAATTTATGGACAGCCCCTATCCAAACATTTTGTCAAAACAAACACAGAGAACAGTCGATTTCGAAAAATAGGGATTAAGTCGAGAGATGAAGGGATCATCCTACTCGGAGACATGAATGGCTGGGGTACTGCTTAACGCGAAGGTACGGACAGGGTACTTAGTCATTCCAGAGATCCTAAAACGAACAGTAACGGGGGAGAAATGATTAGCTAATACTTCGAAAAAGGCTCGTTCATTGAAGACACCCGATTTAGACCTAAAATGGTACTCATGTATAGTTGTATACTTGATCCAGAAGCGAAAGTCACAAATAACTTTGCAGTACACCTGGATCTCGATTCCTAAACTACCAGTTCTTAGTTAGAGATTTCTGAACATAATTCTGGATGTGCATACAGTTCTCGAAACTTGTTTTCGAATCCGGATTTTTCTCCGTGTAGTATGATCTTCAATTGTATCATATCCTTAATTCGGTAAATTTTGTCGACAGTTTGATTATGTTTCCGCTCTTAAGTTCTATATCTCTTGGCGAATCGCACTTCGCTTCCTGGAAGTAGTTGGCAAAGGTGTCTGAATCAGAGTTCACTCTATCTATATCGTTGATAGAGTAATGGGCCTGAGGGCGCGTGTCACTTGCACGTTACATTTCGCTTTGTACGTTACTTGCGCCACTTAGCACTTGTCATCCAGAAAATCTTGATGCATAATTTAGACCTGATAGTGTGTCCAAAGTTTGTTGAAATTATCACGTGCTAGATATCGATCCAGCGAAATGAGTGTCTCAGTACATTAATAGAGTAAAATAAATCAGGAAAGTGTATTGGGAAAGTAAATCTCTGGGAGAAATAGAGATATCTTTGCTTGGTTGTAAAACTTTATCAGCCATCGCAATATCCGTAGAACGACGAATTCTCGTTTCAAACTCGACGATCGGTATAACGAGGGGCATGAAACTTGGCGAACATTAGATTAATAGGCAGCGATGCTTGCTTCTGAGAGACCAGTTTTGCAATTAATTAGCACGAAAGCGCATATGAACAAAGTTTTGGCAATACATAGAAGCAATGTCGAACTCACTATCGGATCTTCTCTCTCTCCTTCCTGTCATTTTCGATAACCCTCCATTTCATGAATACAAAACAACTGCATTTAATTCATTTTCTGCTATTGTTGATGTTGTTTCAACTGGTATTTGAGTTTTCTCTCGTTCTTTAACCTACAAAAAAACACAGATGGATGTCAGGCTGCACCTGTATGACGTCACGCAACGGTATAATAACCACTATATTTCATAATAACGACGGCAACAGATGAATGGGAGTCCAGCACGTAAAGTAGCGAGAAGGAGAGAGGAGTTTGAAAGGAAATGCAAAAAATGTTGCGTGTATCGTTTTTTCAAACAATACGATAACGACCTTCTGAAGTAAAAAGTAGCTTTCCATTTTTGAAGGAGGCATTTACAGAATTGGGTGTTGTAGTTTGGTGAATTGCGAGAGCGCATTGTGCCGAAGAATTCTTCAACGTACGTTTTGAAGGAAATTGGGACAACCCTTTACGGGATTGTTTCTTTATATCTGTAGATGAGGGAAGAATATCATGGACTGGAAGTCGTTCAGCATCCAAAGAACTTTCACAAACCTTTTGATCCGGGAGAAAAACACGATGCCGTAAATCATTTCTCCGGACACACGTCAGAGAGCGGGGTGTCTAACCGACATTTCCATGAAATCCAGTCGCGAATCGGCTGATTCATGCGAGGCACATTACAGTTCAGATTGAAGCAAGGGACTTTATACTTCTACTCTTGTCAGTTGCCCAGGTGCGACAACCATTACCGAAGGTGGGAGTGGTCGAGAGTCTTTTCTCCCCTTGTGTTTCCTGTTTCAGGGACGCACTATACACCAAGCAATGGGTACCTTGGCTCACATCTTCGCCACATGCTGAAAGAAACAGGATTGTCTTCCAATTTTCGAAAAATTCATAGCATGTGAAGTATTGTGAATAGGGCAAGGATCGTTATCAGATTGTTCTCTTCTGTCGAAGCTGTTTTTATTAGAGGTTCCAGAGTGTTGTGAATCGAGGTAAGAGATTAAATTAAAGAGGATGCCGCTTGTTCGCTCTCCTTAACACGTCCAGTGCGCGTAACACGAACAATCACAATCAGCAGATACGTTAAGCCGATATGTGCATGCTATCACGTAGGGACATGTGTAAACCAGTCGTTACGCTCAGGATGAACAGCAATAGAATGGTTATAACGGTAACACAACGTAACGTAGTTGCATAAGTCTTCCTTAAGAGCAAGTCCCTCGGGAACGTGTCCAGATGAAGCTGCAATTAAACACACTTCGTTTTTCTGAACAGTTTTCACTCAGGGATTAGATCTTCCTATCAAATCTGAGTTTGATCTCTTGTTCAAGTTTATCATTATTTTTGAGAGTAGGTCAAGTGATTATGAAGAAAAATTTAAACTACTTAGGGATGTTACTGCAACATTGGAGAATAGCTGAAGCAAAAACGTTCTTAGGTAATGATAGTGATAAATTTCCCTGAGTTTCGAGTCACAGTGGATTCGGTGAACTATTTTTCAGCTCTCTTCAGAATCGGGAGGAAATATATTGAAAGCCTGAACAAGAGCGAAGGAAGATTATAGAATAGGGACACGCGAGAGTACCATTGATGTTTTTAAAAAAAGGATAAAAACTGCAGTTGATGGTCACAATTTCCATAATCTTAGCATCTTCTTCCTTGCTTTTTACAATCCTCACCCAGTTAGTTCTCGTTTTTCTTACTCTTGCCACTTGCCTTCCAGGGGTTCTCAGCGATGACTTCTCCTTTTTACTACTTGTTTCTGCTTCTGCAAAAAACTTTATATAGCTAAGTTCAATGGAAAGTGAACTTTCATGGATGACAAGGCTGGGTCTCGATTAGTCACCGAGTGTTGAAAACTAATGTGTGATGATTAGTTTACAGAACGGTCATTACGCTAGGTTACTGTTTCTCTGGAAAAAATGGAAGTTTCAGAAACAAATATAGCTATGAAGTATCTGATCAAGCAGGTAAATTAAATGTAATCGGACAATGTCTCTAGAAGAAATTTAAGTGTTATCTATTATTATTGATGAATTTTTCTCTCCAGAGCAAGCATGCTCCTTCGTGACAAAACTTGGGTTCGTCATTACATCCCAGGAACAATACATATTAAACATTAAAAATGATTCCAAAAGGAAAAACAGTCTTTCGCTATCAGACTCAGAACTTTCGAAATCGCTCTCGTACTCTGCGAAAATTGAAGTTGGCAACGTCGCTAGCAAAGGGGAAAAGAGCAAAAAGGGTTTATGGTTGTTTCGGGTGCTCTATCTTTAGGAGCCACATATCATGGCGCACTCTTCCTCCACCCCTTCCAACCTCTCGTTGACCCCCCCCCCCCCCCGAACCTCGCAACCTGACAGGGACTGAGTTATTTCACGGTTAAAATAGTCGAGTGTTCCTTCTGTAGTTCTCTCTAAACTTCTAAAGGCTGCTCGAGCATCTAAAGAAAACGCTCTCGAATAAGGCAAAATAAAGAAACTGGTCCCGACCTTTCCATCTATAGGTTTTTCTCCTTCTACTATCTTTTTTACTTGTTCCACTTCTAGCGCGGACTTTTTCCCTCAGATAAGAAGTATAATCTCGTATTTTAGTTTCTTCAGCACTGCTTTGCGCAACTTATTACGTCTTCTTACGGTAGTTTCGTAAACACACATGGTCTTATAACACGTGTAGCCATGAATGAATTTCCACAGCAGTGGGGATTTTGGCAACTGTTTCGCTTGACTCGTTGGCTTCTTCGAAGCGAGTTGGCAAATTCAGTTAATTCTTCTCGCCGTCGATATTGATGTGACTCAGGTCCCGATGGCAATGACGACCAAGCTGAACTCGTTTGATTCAGGCGACCGATATGTTTTTAATTCAATGTCGAGTGTCGATCGACTTCAGAATTAGAACCCACGTATTCACTTTTTCGGCTTGATTTTGAAGGGATCTTCTTATGTATCCTTGGAAAAGCTTGACTCATGCTTGGAGCGGTATCAGAAATAAAGAAAATATGATTGAGTTATCGAGGCCTGGGAAACCTGGTGATTCACGTAGTGCTTTTTCATTTCACACCGGTAATAATGTTGTTGA
>WSXT02000017.1:1026319-1037698 GCA_011762715.2 Neuroterus valhalla
AAGGTTGTGGAGAAAGGGGTTTATATTGTGTAAAAAATTGAGTGTCCGAAAGCTGGGAACTGAAGGAATCGATTTTTTGCTAATCAAAAATTTACAGGTCGTGAAAATAGATGTTGATATTTGGTATTCAAAATTTTGAAGGTTGAGGATTTAGATCAATCTTTCATTTTTTAGAAGATAGAAGCATTCAAATCTGGACATTTTCCCGTTAAGAACGGAACTAGAAGAAGGACCCTTTGAAATGTTAAACATTATTAATTTGATTATATTATATATTTAATTTTCTCCTTTTTTATCCTCTCGTAGCGCGATTTAAGCTTAATAAAAACAGAAGAAAACACTTCCAATCAAACTAGTCTATTAATAAAGCAACCAGATTTCCCGATAGAAGTCTTGGTTAACCTCACTTATTAGTAATTATTATCGCGTTAGCATCGTCGTTTTATACGAACATGCCGGTCACGCGCCTCCATGCCTTGCTCTGAAATTAATTGGCCTTATCACATACCCATAAAACAGCCTATATCATTGTCATCAAAATCACCTTTTCCCTACACTTAATCTTAAACAACCATCCTAATTCATTTATCTCAAACTCAATAAATTATTAGGAAATCAAAGTGTTCCATCGAACAGGCGCGGTTAGTGGAATAAGTACGAGAGTATTCGGACTGCTCGCTTTGTGGCTACGGAACTGCTGTACTCTGTGCGCTCGCATCGCTCTTTCCTTTGGATTGGCATATTATGCAAAAATATTTGGTATTAGGAAACTCGAGTAAGGAATTCTTTGGACTCTTCCCCGCGATTATAAATTCGTAAGATTTTCCGCCCTCCCACACCGAAAAAACTGACGACTTGTTTCCAAACATAACAATGTTAGAAGTTCTGTTTAAGGGTTGTGCAAGTGCAACATATGTTCTTGGGGTTGGGGGCAAGAGAGGCAGAAAAGCGTTCGATGCACACTCCACCCCCAAGAGGCGGAGTCACCGCCTGCGCTCTGCCCCCACCTCCAACTGTCAGTGCACTGATACGCGATATCAGAGACCACTTGTTGCGCACCGCAACACCCGCTCCATTTTTCATTACTATTTTTTCCCACGACACATGACAACTACCCGTCGTCGTCTTAATCATCCATTCTCACTCCTCTGACCTCCACTTCCCTCACATCAATTTTAATTATCCACCTTGTCTCATACCAGAGTTCCATTTTTCATTCTCTTACTCTTTAGAAATTCAGATTTTAATTCAATTTCAATTTTCCTCAGGAATTTTTGGTCCCGGGATGACTTCCGATCTTGTTTCTTTTACTTCTCTTCTACCTTAACGTTGCCATTTTCAAAGTCACTCTCCCATTTTTTCTTTACTATATTATCAGCATTCTCTATTTCTTATTTTTTGCAAACATCTTCTTCATATATGCTCTCATGTTTCTTCTCCCCATTTATATAGTCTGCACTTTCTATTTTCCCTCCTCTCTCAATACGTCCCTTCTCTGACCTTGTTTTCGAATCTTCGCTCCTTTGACCTTTACTTGTTTCACTCTTCTTCTACTTTAAGGTAGTCATTTTTAGAATCATCTTTTCAGTCTTTTTATTTACTCCTGTAACCCCCTTCCCATTTCTTTAATCATTTCTCACCTAATTCCTTCTCCTCTAAAATCCTAACCACACTCTCTTTCATGCTTCCTCCATCTTCCATGCTTCCTGCACCATACATGCTGTCATGTTTCCTTATAATATATCTCATCCCTTAACTCGCTTGCTATTCTTGTACATCTTCTCGCTCTCCATCCCTTTTATAAATACTTCAGTACTCCTTCCTTTTTTTCGTCTTAAATATTCATTATATTTTTACTCCTCAACCATCCCCCATCTTTTCATCACTTGTCATTCTTCTTCTTTTGTCTCTAATTCTTCATGTATACTCCAGATTCCCCCTTTTATATCTCTATCCCGAACACATTCTCTTCTTTTTTCTTTCCATTTAGTAACTCTATTGGCCTTTCTCTCCTTTCATCTAACTTAACCAAACTTTTTTTTGCTGAATCCTCTCTGTTTGTCTCATTTAGATCTCCCACAAATTTCCATGATCCTTTTCCTGCTCTAGTACTCAATTTATTCCTTTGTGCTTCCCTTATCACCATATATCTAGGTTTCCTCCACTTAATCTTTAGTGTCCACCTCCATTACCGTTATTATACCCTCTTCAATGAGGCAAATTTCACAATCAATCATGTTTTCAATCAATAATTTGGGAATGCTAATGATAATTTTTTATTTACAGGCAGTGCGGTGGCTGCAGCCGACACCATTTCCTCACCGTGGACCCCTGCGAGTTCCGGGCCGCCGCCGGACGCCAACGGCTCCGGCTCGGATACGAAAAACCTGGACGTCGGAGATATCAGTGATGTAAGACATCAATTTTCATTTTTTATAAAAAAGGGAAAGGTTTTAAGCCAATAGAAAAAATGGAACTCAGGTTGCACAGATGTTTCCCTCTTTCCCAAAGTTTATGAGGGCAGTAATTCAAAATTCGCGGTAAAATTTTTTTTGAAATCATTGAGTCATACTTAGAACATAACCTGTATATAATCCAAACAATCTGTTATGAATTTTTAATTCGGAAACTTTGAGTTTCAATTTTTATAATTCAAATTTCCCGCCATCTCTCCGAACGTATGACGTTACTAACTATCGAGTGGAAGATTTCTCAGGTGAGGTTGGGAAAATATTTAAGATGCCTGAATGCTGGGGCCAAACAATGATAGCAATTTGCATGGGACGAATTTTTATTTTCTAAATTTGGAAAATAGTGATTTCACACCAAAAGTGTATTCGAATCATTTTTTTTTTTTATTCACAAAAACTAGTCAAACCGCCGAGGAAATCGATTATATTTATTCTCACTAGTTTATTTTTCTTATTTGTTAGATTTTGAAATATGGGAAATAATATCCATGGCCCTCGGTATACGGCCATCTTGTCACATGATGTCATAATTTAAATGTCTTATTACTCTAAATTCAACGGGAAGTTACATGTTTATTTCGAGGGACATCGAATTTTCTTATTAAAATTGGGTTTTCAGTTAAATTAGACTAATTTAACTGAACCCCAATTTCTATTTGGAACGTGCGGGGTCGTTTCTCTTTCTTTTACTGAAGTTTGCTAATAGAAAAATGCCACAACATTCGAATCCTGATCTTCGAATATTAAAGCTCGAGTTTGAAATCATTTAAACAATCTCTTCAAACATTTTATTGTTTCACTCATTTGTAGGTTATGTCCTAAGTGTGACTGCACCACTCTGAACACAAGCAACCGTATCTATAGAAAAAAATCTAACTGAAATAAAATGAAAATAATACAAAAGAAACACAAACAACAATAAGAATTTCATCATGAAAACAAGACTAACTATATTCAGGAATATCCGTATGGGCGCTATGAGTTCGATCGTATGCCTTTTGGTTTTAAGAATGCCCCTGCAAGTTGAATTGCTATACTTGTTTTGTATCACGATTAAAAGGTTGTTCAGTTTCAACACACACTAGATTCCGAAACACAGGACTTTACATAAAAATTGCCCAGTAATTTTTTGGTCGACCCATCTGGGAACCGTTTACACAAGCAGTGATACCAACTTTGACATGTGGACGTACGGCGCTTGCGCTAAGACGCATGAGAGAAACACGGCACGATTTATTATTTCCATAGTAATGGATTGTCGTGACCCGTTCCTCTCATGCCTCCTGGCGCAAGCGCAGTACGTTACATGCCAAAGTTTAGATCACTGACTCTGACTTAAATCCGGCGCGAAGTTCAAAACGAAAAACTGACTTTTTTCTCCGAAACGTCACAGACAGTGTTTCTCGACCCTAAAAATACTTTTCTTCAAGAAAATTTCATGTTCTATTCAAATCTTCAACTTCAAACTTGCCTAAGATTATTCTTGGCCCATTTTTTGGACATTCGATAATACAAAAACGAGTTATAACACTATTACTGTTGTTCTCAGTTTTGAATTGCATTCCATATTTATATGAAGGAAGGGGATTGATGATATTGCATATCAGTAAGGGTAAAAAGTGACTTGGATTCTGAACCCTGTATACTTTTGAGTCTCTAATGTTCCGTGTAATCGCCCATTTCTCGACTCTCGTAGAAGGAGGAACACGCACCTGAATCCACTGGAATTCCAGAATTCGCGCTCGCTCCCGATTCAGTTAACGCTAAAAGCAGTCAATGTGGTGGTAAGAAACCAAGAAGAGTTTCTCAGGTGCGAGGTCGTTGAGGAGCGGGTCGAAGACAAAAATGGAAAGGATCCTCCTCCTAACGTTCCACAAATTCCCTTGTAATCCTATTCCCTTAATTAACTCCTAAGTGGTGTTCCAGCTATTCTATTTCAATTTTCACAAAATCCTATTTAAATCCTTATCACAGATAGATTTGATTGATTTTTTCTATTGTTAAAATTTCTTTTTCCCTCAAGGATGTACACTACGTAAATTCGAAAATCTTTATAATGATTTATAAAATTGACCAAAATATATCTATTAATAATTGCTGCGTAGTTTGGAGGAGGCTTCTAAGTGTGCTTCAGAAAAAAATAATTCAGGTTGAAATTCTTAAATTATCAGAAGTTATTCAGAGTTTTAGTTTTTGCTTTCTCGTAAGGGAAAAGTTACAATTCTTATATAATCATAATGATCAAGGCCTCATTTAATTTTCAGAAGGATTCTCTACAAGTCTTTTGGGTAGTATTGATTGAAATTTTAACTTTCATTTTTTGGAATAATTACAATAATTATGATTTCCAGAATAATTTTTTCCATAAAAATTACCCGAATAGAATCGCAGAGAATCCTTCAAAGCAGGGGTGTCCAACGCGAGGTTGACGTGCTTCTCCCTTCTTCCCCTCCTCCGAGCGCTTCATCGAGAATTCTCCGCCCGGCCGCCGAGAACCCCTTTCCAGATCGTGCTCACCGCATGAACGCATCCAAGGTCGTAGAAGAGGGGATTAACGACTGACAGTTATTCATACCGTTGCTCACGCGTTGGACACCTCTGCTTTAAAGAATCAAATCACGCTTTGATTATTGAGATTGGATAAGAATTGTAACTTTTCACTAGCGAGAAAGCAAAAACTAAAATCAAATTACTTCTGATAAATAAACAATTTCAATCCTAATTATTTTTTTCTTAAGCATGCTTTGAAGCTTCCTTCAAAATATGCAGCAATTATTAATAGAAATTTTTTGGCCAATTTTATGAATCATTTAAAAGATTATCGAATTTTGAGATTGACTATACGTAGAGTGCATCCTTAAGGGGCCGTCTATAAACTACGTTACCATTTTTAAGCCTTTTTTCATTCCCTCTCCGCCCTTCCTCCTTGAAAATTGCAGTTTAGTCTTTGATAATAAATCTAGAATAATAATAAATAAATATTAGACATCCATAAAATTCTATAAAATTAAATTAATGTGGATAAAAATAAATTAAAAAAAAAATGGAATATAAAACGCTTCAACTTTCTAATTGTAAGATTGATAGTTGGAATATATGTGACGTGCGCCGAAGAAAGGGGGCTTTCTCTGACAAGTGAAATTTTTCAGGGCGAGCGGAATAAGTTGAATTTTCAACAAGGAAGATGAATTGCTCACCGGGGAGATGACTTTTCTACCAAAATGAAGAATTCACAACAATGTATTATTATTATTTCCTTATTCTATTTTTTCATTTGAGAAGGTTTATTTCCTACAAAAATAGTTGAATTTTCTATTAAAAATAATAAATTTCCATCCGTATAGTTGAAATTTGAACTGAAAATGCTGAATTTTAGAACCAAAATAGAGTCTTCGAGTTTTCGTTTGGAAAAATAATTTTTAACCGAAAATGAAACACTTTTACTACACAATAATTTAATTTTCACACAAAGGAATACATGTTTAGGCCAACAAAAAATTGGTTCATCCAAGTAGATCAACTTTCAACCGAATAGTTGAATTTTTGCCCCGAAAAGGTTACTTCTACACAAAATAGTTGCATTTCCAAAAAAATGAATAAATGTTTGGAAAAATGGTACAATTTTCAGCTACACGAGATGAATTCCGAACCAAACATCCAATAGAAGACTTCCCAACCATAAATCCATAAACATAGTTTATGGATGGCCCCCAGTCTAGAAAATATCTGAGATACTTTGACGAGATAGAAGTTATCGTTCCAGACATAGCAAAGCTTGATTTTGTTCTCTCAATTCCTAATTTTCTCCTTTTTTCCTCTCTGATCGGCCTTTCATCGGATTTTCAGGACGAGAAGGACCTGTCGGCGGCAGACGCGGAGGGCGTGTGGTCACCGGATATCGAGCAGAGCTTCCAGGAAGCTCTCACGATATACCCGCCATGCGGTCGACGCAAAATCATCCTCTCGGACGAGGGAAAGATGTATGGTGAGTACAAAAAGAAATTTTCAAAAGACCCTTTGGTACCAAGTTGTCAATGTCCTCTCCTTCCGATATTCGTCTCATCTCTGATTTCATTATATCGGATTTAGAAGTCAAGGTGGCTGAACGCTCAATAATGCGGAGTTCGTGCTAAATTTCTCCTTCGAATTTTGGTCCTTCGAGCCGGATAAACAACTCCTATATCTTCTTCGAAAGAGCTCCTTGAGTTCTCTTGAATGATAAAGTGACTCGTGACGCTATTCGGCACAATTTTTGAGCGAGGCGACTGTTTTCGAACTTTTTTTAGAAAATTAAATTATGTAGGCGATTTCTAGAAAATGAATGCGGATGACATGCGCCCATAAAAAAAGGCTATTAATTCATTTAGGAAGTCCCCCACCTCGCACTGTACATCGTTCCTGCTAACCAGAATTTCCCCTTCTTTCCTTTTATCTCGCTCTCCACTCCTACCTTTCACTTTTTATACCCCCCCCCCTTCACCATATTTTTCCTCACTTTTCCTCACTCTACTTCCCGCGTTGCATCCCCCGTCCCCTTCTGCCCATTTTCCTATCCATCTCTACTTCCCACTTCTCATTTTATGCCCTCTCTCATCATTTTTCCTTATTTTTTTTTATCCTGCCTCCTTCACCGTATTTCTTCTCACCCCACTTTCTTTTCCGCATTTCCCCTAAACCTGATTTCCTCCGCGCATTCCTCTTCCGTCCGCTAATTTTCTTCTACACTATACCTTTTTGAACACTATACTGCATGGCCTTGATTTCAAACGTTTTGAATATTCATTTTCAACATAACACAGCTGCACGAAAAAAAGTTTTTTGACCTGGGGTTGAGACCATGTTACTTATATTTATGTTATTTAGGTCGTTGAAACCAAATCCGAAGTTTATTCTACCCCACCACGTCAGGTTTTCGACATAACCTCAAAAAGTCTTCGGAAACCCTCTTCAATTAAAAGTAATGTTGGCCTAAGTGCTGCACCATATCATGTTTTTTGGGTCGCTGAAACCGAATCCGAAGTTCATTTTACCTCAGCACGTTAGGTTTTTGATATAACCCCAAAAAGTCTTCGAAGACTCTCTTAAATGGAAAGTAATGTTGGTCCAAGTGCCGGACCATATCATATGTTATTTGAGTCGCTGAAACTGAATCCGGAGTTCATTTTACCCCATCAGGTCAGGTTTTCGACCTGAAAAACTTCAAAAGCCTTCACAGGCAACAAAAAATGAGGTTTTGCGGAAAACCTGACGTGATGGGGTGAAATGAACTTCGGATTCCGTTTCAGCGACCCAAAAAACATATAATTTGGTCCGGCACTCAGACCAGCATTACTTCTCATTTTAGAGTGTCTTTGAAGACTTTTTGAGGTTATGTCCAAAACCTGACATGGTGAGTCAAAAAGAATTTCGGATTCAGTTTCAGCGACCCAAAAAACATATAGTTAACATGGTCTCACCCCCAGGTCAGAAAACTTTTTTTTGTGTCTGTGTAAATGATACATTCAGAAGCAAAAATAGAATAGTGAAGAATATTATTCAAGCAAAAAAATTGATGTTTAACAAAAAAAGAGATAAAGTGACAAACCAAGGAAATAAAAATTTCATCTACCTTAATTCTAATTAAGGCGATGTTGAACTCACCCGATTCCTACCTTACTGACATCTTTTTTTTGCAACCAACTCACGTCTACATCGAAATAGATATCGAGTTGATATTTTGAGAAAAGCCTCAGAAAACAATAAACTACGTTTGTATACATACAACATTTTGTTGAAAATTTTTAACAAAAAATTTGTTTGCGAATGTTTTTTTCAAAATTTCACACCAAATGTTGTATACAAACGTAGTTTATTGTTCCCTAAGACTTTCCCCAAAAAATCAGCTCGATATCTATTTCGATGCGGACGTGAGTTGTTGCAAAAAAAAATCGATAATTTGGGTCACGTGACCCATGTTTAACATGGCCTTAAACTATCTCCTAGAGCCTCTTCACTTTCGGAATTGATTCTTTCGGTAGAAATTTCATCCGTTGTCTTTAATAATGCAACTAACCATTGTTGGTAATAATGCAACTATTTTAATACAACATAAATCTGTTTTCTTTAATTTACTTTTTTGTTAAATATTCATCATTTTTGGTTGAATTAAACTATTTTCGTTCAAAAATTAGAATCTTCTTCACTTAAAATATGGACTGTTACATTTCTCGTTGAGAAGTTATCTTTTTCGCTTAAAGCTTCATCATTTTATTGTAAATTCATGTATTTCGTTGAAAATTCGTTTCTATTTAATGTAAATTTTGTTGGTTAACAAATTCGACTATATAGTTGAAAGTTACTATTTTTTAGATTGAAATTCTGTCTTTTTTGAAGGAAATATAACATTCTTGATTGGAAATTAAACTCTTTGTTTCAAAATTGAAGTCTTTTTTGGATCTATTTGTTAAAATGCATGTATTTTGATGAGAATTGCTTTTTTTTCGTGTTAAATTTATTTGTTTTCGGAACCGGTTCCTGTTGAAATATTAACTATTATATTCTTTGTTAAGCGTTTTATCTCTTATAGTTAGAAAATAAAGAACTTGGTTGATTGTGGTACTCCTTTGTTATAAACTGATTTTTCGGTTGTTTGGGATTCAGCATTTTAGCTGACAGTTAATTTTTTTGATTAAAAATAAAAATGTTTTGTAAATCATTCGTTTTCCATTCGTTAAAATTGTATATTTTCTTATAGATAATTCAATTGTTTGGTTTGGAATTCACGTACTGTGAATTTTAATGAAATCGGTTCATTTTCAACCAAGCAGTGAAAGTTACAAGAAAAGGTTGACTTCTAAACCGAAAAAGATTTCACACTCAAAAAAGATTAAAAATATCGACCCTCTTGCTCTTCCCAAGTCTCGTGAGGGCAGGAAGTCACCGCTGTAACTAGTCATCAAAAATAATATAGATGGTTCACCTTCCCCTTTTCCCAAGTCTTGTGGGGACAGGATTTTAATTCTATAAACCATAATTGCATTATTAGAAATTTTTGCCAGACGACTAGCCAACTTGGGAAAATAGACTAGTCTGCTCATTTTTGTGCACTGAAAACGGGTGAAATTCATAATAATAATATTATTTTCGGGATGACCAGCCGAATGTCCCGAATTTCGGGACGACTAGTGAAAAGTGAAAATATGGCTAGTCATCCCGGAATTCAGGATGAGTAGATGCAGCCTTTTATTTGACTTCTTCATTGAAAAAAATACCCATCTTGTCTCAATAACGCAAATATGTTTCGAAGATTTGATTAGTCAAATCGGCCGGTGCAGCAGGTTTCTGGTTTGCGGATGGTAAACTACATCTGCTGTTATAGCTGATCAACGTAACCAAAATAAGAATCTTAGAATCACATTCTATAACTGCATGTAAACGTGTAGCATGAAAGCTTATACTTTCTGTGAGAAGAGGATCGGCGGACCGCTCCGTAGCTCAGTTGGTAGAGCATTCGTCTGGATAACGAAAGGTCCGAGGTTCTAATCCCAGCGGAGCAAGGAAGGCGGTCCTTTTTCCACAGAAAGTTTTATTTAATTTCTTGATTGAAAAAATTCCATTCCATTTATCTGTTTATGTTCGTAATGAGTCCTTGTATAATGTATGATTTATTTATCAATATGTTTCCGACCCCTGCTTCAAGAACCTAATCAATTCTTACTTCTTTTACCGGAGCTGCGGGACAATGTCGCGTAATTTTCAAAGACTGCTTGAATGCCGAGCAATTCAATTGGCCGGAGGATGCTCGCTGCAGTTTAATTTGATTCTCACCACGGTAGGATAAATGAAAACACGCTCCTCCGACCCCTTCCTCCTCTTTCGTCGGCGAATCCTCCGCGAATTATGGGGCGTTAGTTTCGCGAGCAGCCACCCTTCAACGATCCACCGTAACCTCGATACGATGCACTCGTTCAGGGACTTGATCCACCCCATGCATCCGAAAGCCGAACTTCATTCACTCCCGGAAAGGGTCTCTAATTTTTCAAAAGGATGGCAAAATCATTCCCAAGTGTTTTTTCAACTTGATTCATTTTGAGCATTCTCGAAGAATCAAGGGTAGTTTATTATCAGTTAGAGAACAAAGGGACTAGGGCTTAGTTTAGAGATAAAAAGTGGTTTCAATAGTGGGGGCTTGATAGAAAAGTAGAAAGTTGGGAAGTAAGAGGAAGAAGCAAGGAAGATAAAAGCAAGAGTTTCGAGGGGGCTGTGGAGCGAAGAATGTTTGCAAGAAACTGAGAGAGGAATAGAGAAAAAAAAGGAGGGAGAGAGAGGTAAAAGGAAAGAGGAGGAGAGAAAGGAAGTTGTGGAAAAACTGCCAAAGATATATGCGGAAAAAGGTCCAGGAAGCAAGAAGTGTAGGTAGAAAAGAGGGAAGGACATCAAAATACCTTGGTGCAATTGAGAAAAAGGGAGCATAGACGAAACGTGATGCCAAATAAAAGAGCGTGTTATAAGAGTGCAGAGAGAATAGAGTCTGATTGGAAACAAGCAAAATCAGTATCCAGTACAATGTGAGGATAATAGCAGGAGAGGAGAGACAGGAGGGAAGAAGAATATGTCTTAAGTATAGGAGCATACGAATAAAAGGTATGTGGAATCGGTGGGAGGGAGAGATAGTGTGAGAGAAAAAGTGATGAAAAATAGGAGAAGGGAAGAATGGAAGGTATGTTACTAGAATCTAGCTAGCTTAGAAAAAAAGGATAGGGAGTTTAAGGGAAATTCGGGGCGATAGTGAGTCTTGGTGATGATAGAGACACGGCTTGATTTGAGGGTGCCGAAGAGAGTGAAGGAAAGGCTATTGAAAGGATACGGATGGGAGGTGAAAAAGGTAGAGGAAACAGATGAGAAGGGCAGAGCTATGGGAGGAATAAGT
>WSXT02000017.1:1037798-1057802 GCA_011762715.2 Neuroterus valhalla
GATTGATTGATTGATTGATTGATTGATTGATTGATTGATTGATTGATTGATTGATTGATTGATTGATTGATTGATGATCGACTGATATATGATTAATGATAGAGTGAAGATTAATTTGTGACTGATTATTGATAGATATATGATTATATAAATATCCATTGTTGATTATTTGATGATTAATCTATGATTGGTTGTTGACTGATTTATGATTGAATAATGATTTTCAACTGATGAATGGAGGATAACTGATTGATTGATGATTCATTGATGATTGATTGATGAATAATTGATTAATATATAATTGTTCGGTGAATTATCGATCACGATTGATTGATGATTGGATGATGATTGATTGCTGATTGATGGATATATGACTGATGATTGATCGATGATTACGTGATGGCTAATCATTGATCGATTTTATGATTAAATACATATCAAAGAAAGATTGATTGATGATTGATTTATTGATGTTTAATTAATGATTGATTGGTATTTAATTGATGACCGAATAATGATTGATTCATGATTTATTCATGATTGAAAAATGTTTATTCTGATATTGATTGTTGACTGATTGATTGATTGATTGATTGATTGATGATCGAATAATGATTGATTTATGATTGAATAAATATTGACTGATTGATTGATTGGTTTATTGATTCATTAATTGATGATTGAATGATGAATGATGGATGAATAAATTATGATTAATTGATTGTTTATCAAATGATGATCGATTGATTGTTGATTGACGCCTAATGAAAAATTGATGATTGGCGAATGAATGACGATTGATTCATAATTGGTGATTTATGATGATTTATGGTGATTGATAATGATTGATGATGTCGATGATTTGATTTTGAATTGTTTTTTTTTTTATTTGATAATTTTGTGCCAACATTAGAATGGCAAAAAGGCGAGTAGGGTGGAGAGTGGAATAAAATACTAAATCTGGCCCTTGTTACATAATCTACTATTATTGCTCTGAACCTTCTAGGATCCAAAATTTTTTTTTGTTTTTCCTCGATAATGGTGTTTCGCCGATCAATCGTTGGTCCGGCCTTGCATGCCGGAAGCGGAAACCAGGAAATTACGTCACACCAGCCGAATGCGACCTGGTTCCGTGAATAACGTTGCTGGTATGCGGTACTGCAGTGGTCAGAGTTTCAGAGTGAAACGCATCCAAATACATTCAAAAGCCTATCCAATGTGCGTGCAATCGAAAATGTACGCGAGTTTGCATATCCACAGGCGCCGCGCTTCCGAACCCCCTTAACCCTCCCAACCCCTTTTGTCTCTATTTCCTCCCAATCATCCCCTGGAATACTGACCGAACGGCGCCAACGTAAACACATACAGGACGGCTCTTTCGACTCAACGGAACCGAGCTTTGATTTATTAACCGAGCCCAATTGTTCGCGATCCGCTGTAATAATAATTTAGCTGTTGATTAAACGGGGCTAGTTCATTTTTACGCCTGAGTTATCCCCTGAATGTGCAATGGCACGCGAGCGATTCATCCTTTTTAGAAGTGATATTGATTAACCCAGTGCAATATTAGTTCCCGGGTTCGACTCTCCTTTGATAAAGCTAAATAACTGGAATTGGAAAAAAATTGATTAATTTCGAATTAGACAGTTTTCATTATTGAACTGAATCTTTTTTTAAAAATGAATAATTGTCTTCTTATGTTTTTTCTGATCTGTTCTCTTCTGTTTTTCTTGTTGAAGTCAGAATATTTTGAAATTGGATTCAGGGTGAAGATTCTCAATTTTGAATTTCGCGCCGGAACTAAATTGCCACACTGAGGCATAACCTCCAACTAGGTATTTCATGTTGAGTCGGGAAACTTGAAGGTGGCCCCACACTGAGGGACAAAAAATAACATCAATCGCATAGGACGAAACCGGTTTTCTGTTTTAACTTGGGAAAAAAGTTATCCTCCAGCATTAATATATTTGAATAATATTTTTTATTCTTTGAAAGGTATATAATTGAATTATTAAGTCGATGATAGTATCTGAGTGCAATAATGAGTGAAATATCATTTTTCCCAAGTTTTCTACGGAATGGTAAAAAGTTACATTTTTTTAAGTAGAAGTAGCTATAAAAATGGTAATTTTTCATTTACTTTTTGAATTTTTTTTTTATTTTCATCATTTGAATTGTAGCGGCAAATATCCATTGAGATTATATAGCCAAATAATGAAGAATTTCCCCTTTTCTCTTATTCCAGAATTCTTACATTTTGAAAAATTTTTCTTCGTTTAGGGGTGGATTTTTTCTACTGAAAATTTAACAACTTAAGATGAATATTTATTATCTTTGTTGAAGATATATCTCTCTGCCGGAAAATCAAAATAATATTGGTTGAGATTTCATCTTTTTTGGTTGAAAAGTGTATTGTTAGTTAGAAAATTTAATTACATTGTTCAAAATTAAACAATTTTGAATGAAGAATATTTTATTGGGTCGAAAATATAACTTTGTTGCTGAGAAATTACCTTGTCGGTTTTAATTTGTTGATTTCGGTAAAACTTAACTTTTATGTTGACAATGTATTTAGATTTTGATCAATTTTTGCGTTCATTTTCGTGTTCAATAATAAAAATAAATTTTTGAACTGGAAATTTCAACCTTCAATTTTGGTTTGCAAATTCATGAATATGGTCAAAAATACACCTTTTTCGTTAAAAGTTGATCTTTTTGCTCAAAATTCATGTTTTGTTGTTGAAGATTCATGATTTTAATTGAAAACACCTTTTGTCAAATCGAAACTAATTTTAAAGAACTAAAAATTGAATTTTTTCAGTTTTTTTATAAAAATGTATCTTTTTCACTTGGAAAACCAGAAATTTTCTCAAAAATGTATGTATTTCGTTGAAGAATCGTTTGTCTGTAATGGAACTATCTAGTAAAAAAGCAATTTATTATTGAAAGTTTATCACAATGGATGAATATTTTCTTCTATGGTTGAAATTATACATATTTTGTTGACAAGTGGGTTCCCTGGTTCATATTTTATTTTTTCTCAAAAATTGAGTTATTATTTCGGTCAAAATTTATTTTTTTTGTTAGGGAATTATTAATCTTCTTAGTTGAACATCTAACTCCTATTTTGATGGATTTTTTTTTTCTTGTTGAAGATAAATATTCACAACTGAAAATTCAACGTTTATCTTGGGTCGAAAATTGATGTATCTTGTCAACAATTCATCTTTTTTTTCGAAAATTCAAGCTTTTCGATTAAAAAATCATATTTTTTTTTTAAATTCCACTATTTAGTTAGAAAATAATTTTTTCGAACTTGAAATTTAATTGTTCCATCTTTCGTGGTTTGAAATTAGTTTTTAGAGCTGAAAATGTTACTATTACGTTTTTTGGTAAAAATCCCTTTATTTTGTTGAAGAGTCAACTACTTTTGAAAACGTATCACTGTTATTGAAAATGATTTTCTTTGGTTTAAAATCTAACCATCTTTTTGAAAATCTAACTATCTTGATAAAAAATCAGCTCTTTCATTGAAAATTAATTTTCCAACCAAGATTGAAAACTTTGTATGTTAGAAAGTTGATCTTTTCCAGTTGGAAATTCCTGTAATAACTACTTTAATCTAAAACACTTATAACAAAAATATTTCCGAAATATAACAACATAATTAATGTAAGAAATTTTTTTTCTAAAAGTAACTGTCAATAAAACTGTTAATAAATCCGCTTCCCAGACAGTGAAATTATCCTCTCACTTATTCGTTTTTTTTTATTTCTCGTTGAACAACTTGATGAATTTTCCGACGAATGTGTTTCATGAACGGGCGGAAAGTAACATTTATATCGCACAGGTAAAGCTCGATTCGGTGGAATTTTGCGTTTGGAATGTCATTAAACACATCGATACCATTTCCGGCATATTCGGGATTCCTCTCGTTTTTTACTTTATTTGCTTTTCATCCGGAAGCCAGAAAAAATGAGAGGCCGAGAGTTCTCTCAATTAATCGAATTGATTTTGCGCATGACCCGCAAGAGCGATACAAAAAAAATGAGTCAGAGAGAAAACAGAGATATTTCGTGTGTTGATTTTAAAACAAGCGAGCCCATGCGGGAATTTTTCCACTCAATGCTATTCGCACCGATTTTTCTTTTTTTTTTCTTTGTGCTCATCTCTTTTGTTGTCTGGAATTCGTGAAATTGCCATTTTGTGAAATACAATGTTCGTCCAATAAAGTCGATAGCAATCTCATAAAAAAAAATCGTTACAAATAGTCACTTTAGTAATTTTTAGTCAGTTTTTCTTCTCAAAACACTTTTAATCTTTTTTTTCTCAAAATGCTTGCAGTCACTCTTTTAGGTTAGACTCACGATATATAAGTTTTTGCGATGAAAATATAATTCAAAACTTTTTTTGTTTATTAAATTACCCTATTTTTGATGGTGTTTCAATAGGTGTTTTAAAAAATTGTAAGGTTTTTCGAAAAGAAATCGATTGTTTGGAGGAATTCCAGAAGTTTTTAAAAATTTCAGGATACATATTCTGAAAACTCCTAAGGATTTTCCAAGCGTTCCGGAAAGCTCCAAAAAAGAGATTTCAAAGGATTTTACCAATCAATTTCAGGGCATTTTCAAATTTTCCAAAGAATTTCGAAAGATATAATGATTTGAAGTGTGTTTTGAAGATTTGAAGGTATTTTTAGAGGATTCAAAAAGTTCCGGAGGATCTTAAATATCCTAGGGTATTTTGAAATATTCCAAGCAAATATATTGATTCCAATATTTTTTTAAACATCAGAAAAATTTCGGGAGATTTAAAAATATTTTGAAGGAAATCACAAATTTAACGGTATTTGGAAAAAATCCAAGGCATTTCTAAAATACTTCAATAATTTGGAGCGGTTTCCAGGGATTTAAATCATTTGAGGGGTTTTCGGAAGTTTTCAATCACTTTCTGATTTATTTCAATCATTTAGAGTTATTCCAAACGATTCGAGAAACAAAAGGGTATTTTTGAGGGTTCCAAGGAATTTTAAAGCTCTTTGAAAAATTGTAAAAGGTTTCTATAAATTCCAAAGGATTTGAATTTTTTTGGCTATTTCGAAATATTCCAAAGAGTTTTTGACAGATTTCAATATTTAATTTGAACTTTTTTCCGTGAATTAGAAATATTTAAGGGTATTTGAAATTTTTTTAGTTAATTTCGAATTTCATTCAATCATTTGAAGAGATTCCAGAGGACTTCAAAGATTTAATGTTATTCTGAAAAATTCCAAGGAGCTTCAAATTTCTCTGAATAATTTTAAGAGGTCTCAATAAATCTCAAAGAATTGTCCAATTTTCAGGTTATTTCGGAAGATTCCAAGGCATCTCTAAAATATTCAAATAATTTGGAGTGATTCCCATGGATTTATATCATTTGAGGGTTTTTGAAAAGTTTTCCATAATTTTGTCATATATATATATCAATTTTAAAGATTTGAGGGTATTTGTAAGAACTACAAGGAATTTCAATGTGAGAGGTTTGAAAATTTTTAGGGTGTTTCGAGATATTCCAAAAAATTTTTGACAGATTTCAATATTTAATTTGAACTCGTTTCCGTGGATTTGGAATATTTAAAGGTATTTAAAAATTATTTAGTCAATTTCAAATTTCATCCAATCATTTGAAGAGATTCCAGAGAACTTCGAAGATTTAAGAGTATTCTAAAAAATTCCAAGGAGTTTCAAATTTCTTTGAATAATTTTAAGAGGTCTCAATAAACCTCAAAGAATTGTCCAATTTTCAGATTATTTCGGAAGATTCCAAGGCATTGCTAAAATATGCCAATAATTTGGAATGGTTTCCATGGATTTGAATCCTTTAAGGGTTTTTAAAAAGTTTTCCATAATTTTGTGATATATATCAATTATTTAGAATGATTCAAATTTCTTTCGATAATTTGAAGAGATTCCAGCCAATTCCGAAGATTTGAGGGTATTCTCAAAAATTCCAAGGAGGTCTAAATATCTTCAAATAATTTAAAGAGGTTTCGATAAAACTCTAAGAATTTGCTAATTTTCAGGTTATTTCAAAAGATTCCTAGGCATTTCTGAAATATTCCAATAATTTGGATAGGTTTCCATGGATTTCAATCATTTGAGAATTTTTGATAAGTTTTCAAAAAAATTCTGATATGTATTAATTTTTCAGAGGGATTCTAAAGGATTCTAAAGATTTGAGGGTATTTTTGAGAATGCCAAGGAATTTCAAAGCTCTTTGAATTATTCTGGGAGACTTGAAAATTTTTAGGGTATTTCGAAATATTCCAAGAAATTTTTGACAGATTCCAATAAGTAACTGAAACTTGTTTCCGTAGAATTGGATTATTTAAGGGTACTTGCAAATTTTCCAATATATTTCAAATTTCTCTCGATAATTTAAAGAGATTCCAGACAATTCCGAAGATTTAAGGGTATTCTCAAAAATTCCAAGGAGGTCTAAATATCTTTAAAATATTTAAAGAGGTATCAATAAAACTCAAAGGATATGGCAATTTTCAGGGTATTTCGAAAGATTCCAAGTCATTTTCTGCATATTCAAGGGTATTTAAAATTTTCCAGAAGACTTACAAAATTTGAGTGTATTTTCAAAAAATTCCAAGGAATTTTAAAGGCCTCTGAATAATTTCAGGAGTCTTCAATCAATCTCAATTCTTTAGGAAATGTAAGAAATTACAAGAAACTCCATGATTGAGTAACTTGGAAAATTTTTCGTGGGATTTCCAAGAATTCCCTAGAATTTCGTAAATCTGGAACAATTTTATGCGACCCATAAGGTTTCAAGATATTTCAAAACTTTCCAATTTTCAAGAGTTTTCGAAACGTTTTTACACCTCTCAAAGTGCTTTTCAATATTTCAATGCATTTTAAAGAGTCTAAATAAATTTTGTGAGATTTAAAAAAATATTGAAACAATCAAAGATATTTCAATGCGTTTGAAAGGATATCAATAATTTGCCAGGGGATTTCAATGATTTAAAGTGGTTTCCAAGGATTTGGAATATCTAAGGTTATTTGGAAATTTTATAATTAATTTCCTAAATATTCAAATCATTTGAAGAAATTTCAAAGTATTCTGAAGTTTTTAGGGCATTTTATGAAGTTAATTCTAATGAATTTTGAAAAGCTTTATAAAAGTTTGAGGGATTTTAGTTAATCCGAGAGGAATTGACCAATTTTAATGCATTCCGAAAGATTTCGAGAGAATTTTTCAAAGTATCCGAATATTTGAAGTGGTTCCCGAAGGCTCAAAATATTTAAAGATACTTAGAAAAGTTTTCCATGAATTTTTATTATATTTCGATAAATTGAAGGGGTTGCAAAGGATTCCGAAAATACTAGGGTAATTTTGAAAATTTCATGGGACTTAAAAGAGCTTTGAAAAATTTTAGAAAGTTCTGAAAAATTTTGAAGGATTGGAAATTTTCGACGGTATTTCGGAAGATTTTGAAGTATTTACAGAAGATTGAAGAAAGTAAGAATTGATGCTACAGGATTTTGAAGAATTTTGCAAGATCTGGAACGGTTTTATGGGAATTTAGAGGTTTTAAGATACTTTTTGAAATTCCAAAGGATAATAAGGTTTACAAAGATCTCAATGATTCAAAAGAATGTGCAAATATTTTTTCCGAATCATTTGAATTCATTCGTACTGCAGACCGAATTCTCATTATTTTTTCCTGATTTCATTTAAGCTCTTTCCAATTCTCTTGATATTTTTTTTCAATTCACTTGAGTTCTTCAGAATTAATTTTGAACCTGATGTGTCCAATAAATACTCTAAATAATCCAAAATGATTTAATTCATTCAAATTTTTCATAACTCTCAAATGAATGAAGAAAATCTCATGATTTGAATTTCGCGCGAAACCTTTCTTGGCATAAGACATTTTGTTGAGAATACCACGAACGTTCGACGTAATTGGCGCGAAATTTGAATTGGAAAATTATATTTTCTCAATGAATACTTTTAACGATACGCTAATGTTGCTTTAAGAATTATTTTCATTCCCAAATGAATACCCTTTTTTGTGTCATTTTTCCCTTGTTTGAAGGACTCGTTAATTTTCAACATAAAAAGTTTTCGTCAAACAGTTTTAATATCGCTTGAAAACTCCTTGTTTTAAATTTCAATTCAGTCTATTTTCAAGAAGATAATAAGTCATAAAATTGTCACGACTCGTGCGATATAGTTTGAAATTAAATTTTGAGGGACAAAAGAGTCTCGGTTTTCAGGGGTAATCGAAGAAGCGACGAAAAGACTAAGTGGTCGATTACTCAGGCTCATGAATCACAAATTGCCCACGCGCACTTTGTTCGCGCAACGATACCTCACGCAAAACGTAATAATGCACTTGTGAAACTTGCCACGATTTAGAACACGGGGAAAATGAAGGGGTTCCGAGCTGTCTGTGATAACTCACGACGCGATAACTCACGTGCACGAATTATCGACACCCACTTGCTCTCCACTAACTTTGAAGGCGAGTCTCGGTATAGAATAACCTATTGTTTCCATTTCCACTTCCTTTTCCATCAGAAAATATTTTCAAGATAATCTAAGACATTTGATACATGAAAGAAAGACTGAATTTCGAAGTAGGACGTCTTAACCTGGAAGAGGGAACATTCCGATTTGAATTTCGTGCCAAAAAAAAGCAAGGCTACACCTGAACATAACCTCTAGAGTGTCAACCTTAACAGAAAACCGGAAAAAGGCGAAAATTAGAATCAGTGACTGATTACTGAAAATTATCATACTTGAAATGAAAGACTGACCATAAAAGAACGGTAATAGAAAATCATTTGCCCAGTAGGAAATTTCTGAAACAATAACTAATGATAAAAATGTAACAAAATTGTTTTTGTATCACTTTTATCATATTTATGTCTTCTACTCGATTATTTTTCATTTATCTATCGTTTCCGACCTTTTTGTGAGGGGAAAAAGGGATGCGATGACCAACGTGCAACATCAGTGGGTCCATCGATCCTCTTCCCATTTTTCTGCCGCTGACAGTCGATTTAGACACCGCGGAAAAGTGTCTCGATCCCCTCGAGATGTATTGCGCGAATATACAAAGGAAAAAGAAGACACGAAATGAGAAAGAAAAACTGTAGAACAGACTCGGGAATAAAAATCCTGAAACTTCGATATTTCATCCTGAATTGCACAGGGCCGACAAAATTTTCTTTTCTCGGAACCTAGAAACCAGACAATACTTTTCTGAAGGGTTTTGACGCGCTGAATCCGAATCTGGCCTCAGAAAACGCATGCTTGCTCTGAAGTATGGCCACTTTAGCCGCCCTATTGGATCCGCCATTTTGAATACAGAAATCCCGACTCCATATTTGAGATCAGCGACCTCAAAAATCCGTGAGTAACCATTTCCAAGCACTTTTTGGAATGTTCAGGAAGTCCCTATGGAGTGTGTCAGCTGTAGTCGCCATATTGGATCTGCCATATTGAATTTGGAAACTCTGACCACAGATGCCAGATAAGCGACTCCAAAATCCTTAAATGCTCTGACGATATCCACGAGAAAAATTAGCACGCCGTTTTCTGCACTTTAAGGTTAGGATATCTCGAGAACAATCAGGCTTTGAGAAATTCTGTGGTTTTATTCGGACACAACGCGTCACAATCCTTCAGAAAAGTATAGTCCAGTTTCTGGATTAAAAATCTTGTCGGCCTGTGTTATCGTCTCCATCTTCAAATCCATTAGGATAAAAAGAAATTTTAATATTGAAATTTTCCGCTGAAATCTCAAAGCCACACGCGAAACATAACCTATAACTTAATTTTTCCGGAATCCAGGGCCGAATTCCAAAAAACCTTTATGATTTAGAAAATGATGGTAAATATTCCGAAAACTTTATGGTAATTTTTTTTTTTTTTTTTTTTGTAAACTCTGAAGGAAAAATTGAACCCTCTCTGAAATTTGACAATTCTGTTGGAAAGTCATCATTTCGTGTTGTAATTTGATCTTGAGTTGGGAATTGATGTTTTCAGTTAGAATTTTTCTGTTCAAATGTCACATTTTTTTGTTAAAATTTAACTTGGTGGAGAGTTTCAACAAGAAATTCCGTGACACATGAAGGTTTCAAAATGGTATTCCAATATAAAATGCAATCAGAAAAAAAGGACTGTAGCAAAATAACTGGTTAAAATCTGTTTACATTTCCTTCCCAATCACTTTTCCGCAACATTGTACCACATCAATAAAATCGAACATCGATTTCAGCCTCATATTTCTATTTATTCGTCAAATTTTTTTTTCATTTTTTCCAATCCTTTTTTTTTTATTTCAACCTCGCAGCTGATACATATGTGTATCAGAATCCTATTAGAAAAAAAAACGTAACGCCTCTCGTAAATCACAGTTCGAACGACTGCCTACGTACTTTTTCATCTCTATTTTATCGAATGAAAAGTCATTTACTAGATCGGTCAACCGTAGCTGACACGATGAAAAAAAAAAGAAAAATACGGGATAATTTCAACTATAAAAATTTCCTGGATTGAAATTGAAAATCTACCATATGTAGTTTCCTGTTCGTTTAGTTTTTCTTTGAAAAAGGTTTTCCATTGTCCGGCAATTGAAGGTTATGTTTGTTTTTCATATGTTTGGGTCCTTTGGGTATTTTCAATAAGGTTAAACGGGAAGATTAGAATTTTGAAACAAAAATTAATATAGTTCGAACTCGATTCGCAATTTTTATGGACAGGAAATCGTCCGTTTTAACCAAAAATATTTTGACTTCGAAAATAAAACTTAAAATCTGAAAAAACTTTAGTTTATGTTACTGTTCCTGTCAATAGTAAGTATTTTTCAATGAAATGCTAGGGTCTGTACCTTAGGATGATCTTCACTCTTCAGAATATATAAAAACGTTACAAAGCCTTTGATCAATAAATAATTTGCTATTGTTTGCTTCAAATTAGGTATTTCAGGTTTAGTGGGTGTATTTCAAAATGGCTGCATAATGAGGGTAGAACAATACAAATTGCATTGGACATAACTCCATTTTTTCAATAACTTAGAGAAAAATGTTATGCCTTAAATAAATTAGAAAAAAAAAAACTTTCAAAAACTATTCAATTGATAATAAAATCGATTATTTTCTTCTTAGGATTTTATTATTAACTTTAAATAGCTTTTGGGGAATATAAACCAATATCACGATACGATTAATGGGAAATATTATTTCTTTAAAGTTATTGAGAAAATAAAGCTTTGTGCCAAGTAACTGATATTATTATTTGACCCTTAGCTTTCAGCCATCTTCAATTTCCCCCACCTAACCTGAGTTAAAGATATCTTTGCCTGAATTACCTAGTAGTCATGGTGTAATAGAGACACGGTGTGTTCTTGCACACGACCAATGGAAAGAAACTTCCAAAACGCCGCGATGTTGGATAATTAATCAATCAGAAAGTGTTGCGGGAATTTAAGCCTAGAGTGCTATGTATTGTAATTTCGCGCTAATTCATCTGATTTGTTGATTCCTTAATATGGTGGCATATTGGAAGTACGCAGAACAGGACGAGAATTGTTCCACGGAGGGAATACATCATGTCTCTATTACACCATGTAAGTAGGTATTTTAGGTTGGGACGTAAGCTGGAAAGATGGCTGCATACTGAAGGCCAAGCAGTAACACAAATTGGATTAGACGAAACTCGAATTTGTTAATAAATTAATAGTCGAATCGTTACTTAAAGAATATCGATTTTATTTTTCTCATTTATAGCTTCTGGAACTTCAACACTCGTACTGTGAAGATAACAATATTTTTCTCAAAAATGTCAGTTAGTTGCTTATTTAACAAAGAAATCAGAGTCAGGTTAGGTTCAGTTTGAGGTTATGAACAGATGAATGCATGGTTTATCTTGTGCAATTTTAAACTTTTCATAATGAATTCCTCCTTCCAAACTTGAGAAGTCATCCTAAAGACATAAATAAGAAAGCAATCACATTTTTTTGAGGGAAATCGTGTATTAATTATCCTTTAATTTTCCTTGAATCTGACATCTTCAGTATTTTGGAAGCATTATTTTAAAATATATTGTTTATATAATTATGCTGCAAGAAAAGGAGCCCTGCTTTTAAAATCGACTTCTCGGAATTTATCGGTGAATATAGAAATTCGGGTAATTTGTTAATTTGATGGGAATTTGTTAGGATCATGCCGCGAAGGAGAAGGCGTTGCAGACAATGTCGAGCATGTCGAGTGCCCAGATAGTATCGGCTGGCAGTGCGATACACAACAAGATGCCCCCCGCCTTCGTGGGGTCCTTTGCCATTCACGCTTCCACCCCCATTTCCTATCCCGGAGCGGTAAGTCCCAATTCACGAACCCCAGGAGATAATGCTTTTTCAATCTCGAGTGGTTCGCTATTCAGAGCTTGGCCTTGACTAATCTGCGATGATGAGACTTCTAATTTTCTTCATTCTTAGTATTGAAATATTCTCTTGCTTCCTCAGACTTTCGAAAAATCCCCAAAATATTTATTATTCCATTGTGTATTGTTTCTTTCTACTCGGATGGCGCTAACAGCTTTCAAAACGAAAAATATGAATCTTGTAATTTGAATTTCGCGCCAAAAGATCGAGGCCACACTTTGAACATAACCTCTGAAAAGGGCCTTTTAGCATCCCCTTGTGCCTATTCTTATTCTAATTTGGCTGCGTCTATACCTACGCGTAAAATTAAAAATTCTACGAGTTTTTCTGAAAGAGCAGGAAAGGGATCTAGTTTTTTACTAATCGCAGATCGTCGTCAGTTTAACGCCATATTTGTATAACATTAAACAGTCTGTCCTTGATTTACATTTGAATTTTCATGTGTTTTTTAAATATTTTTACAATTCAAAATTACAAATGATGAAATTTAGAAAATCGTCTCATCATCTTGGAACCTAACTATACTCTTGTTACAGAATTGTCCGTTTGGCTTCTATTTTCAGATTATTTACTAATTCCTAACAGCTTTGCGCGATTAATTCTAAACTGAAAGAGAGTAATTCAGCCGGTTCTTCCGTAAAATTAAAAGTTTTAGTAGTTTATTATTCAACCCCTTCAGATTTTCATTTCAAATTATATTCAATCATTTTCTCATTTAATTAATGAAAAGATTTGTTTTTATCCAGCTTTCAAAATTTTTCAATCCCTTTTGAATCAGCTGAAAACTTCTCTCAGGGTATATGTACTTGTCTTGTCTATCAAATTCATTCTTTCTACTTGTCCCTTCAGATACCTAATTTGGAAAAATGAGTTACAGCTCCTAATTTTTAATCTCTTGCCTTTATTTTCCATTCCCTGATTCACAAAATACATTTGTTTAATAGCATTGAAGAATCTGTTCTTATTTGTTCTTGATCTGCTTCGAAAAAACAATTGTTTCGAGGAAAAAAAATTTGCCGAAAAAAATTTAATCAAAAAAATCTCTTTTTTTCCACTGAATTTGGTTTATCAATCACCTTAGTGATTCTGCGTTCCCCGCTATGACTGGCCCCTGGAGGCTCTTGTTGTGTATTGTTGAATTGTCTGTCGCTCTTCGAAAAGAATGCATATATAAAAGCATTTACATACATGCTGACACAATGAAGTGTAAACTATTTTTATATTTATTATATTCATTCTAGAGAGTGCAGTAAAACCTCTATAGAAAGGAATAAAATCTTGAAATTCAAATTTAGCGCCAAAACTTCCACAAAATTTTAGGTTATGTTCAGTGGCTCTGCACGATTGGCGCGAAGTTTGAAATAAAAGATTCTTTTTCCCAGAAAGTATTTCTGACAATACGTAAATGTGGCTTTATAAATTATCTTTATTTTCGAATAACTATTCTTCTTTTGTGTTCGTTTTCGCTTGTTTGAAGCACTTAATATTTCTTCCGCAAAAAAAAATATATATGTTTTCCAGTGCTTGTAAATATACAAAGCTACAAATAACAGACTTTGCTTATTCGCAAAAATATATTATATAAAATATATAAATATATATATTATACAAAAGTTTATTTAACTAAAATTATTAAAAATTGTCTATTGTTTCTATTTATTTATTTTGCATTCCAGTTCAATTTGTATTGAGTTCCAATTATAATATTAATGTAACACCACCTCTTGTCGAACTTATAACCAACTGTTGTGGGACTAATTTAACAACTAGGTCGATTTGCAGCAATTCTGGCAGCCCGGTTTGCAGCCAGGAACATCCCAAGATGTCAAACCTTTTCCACAACCGGCTTACACCGGGAAACCTGTTTCGTCGGTTACCACCGGCGACATGGTCCAAGCACAACCACCCCCGCCATGGGAAGGACGTGCTATCGCTACTCACAAATTAAGACTCGTCGAATTTTCGGCCTACATGGAACAACAAAGAGATCAAGACATAGTAAGTTAAATTTTTCTACTGAAAACATCAATCTAGAAAGAATAGGGTGATTTCAAGGATTTGTTCAAACAATCGATTTGAATTTGGGACCAACTCAGAAGGCCAAACTTGAACCTAACTTCTTGACTCAGAGGTTATGTTCTAAGTGTGGCTTCAAGAATTAGGCACGAAATTTGAGTTCGAAAATAAATGCACGGCTTGGACTCACAGTAGATTATTATCAATAAGCACAACTGAGAAAATAGGTATTTATATAAAATAATTCAAATTTCAATTTGAGACAAAGAATTTAGGCCAGAAGAAGAAAAACCAAAAATATCTTTAATGGCTTTAGATAACGTCCAGGGAAATGTTATAACTTATGAAATTAATTATTTTTAGTACCACAAGCACCTGTTCGTCCACATAGGAGGTTCAGCGACGTACGCAGATCCCCTCCTGGAGGCAGTGGACGTTAGGCAGATTTACGACAAGTTCCCGGAGAAGAAAGGCGGCCTCAAGGAGTTGTACGACAAAGGACCCCAGGTGGCCTTCTTCCTCGTGAAGTTCTGGGCGGATCTCAACACCAATATCCAGGACGAGGCGGGAGCCTTCTACGGAGTAACAAGCCAGTAAGGAACTTCTTTTTTCGTTAATTCACTCTTACTCTTCATCTCCATCACCCCCTCCCTCTTCTCTCTCCCCTCCCTTCCTTCTCTGCCCCCCCCCCATTTTTCGGCTTCTCCTCCTTCCTTTTAGCCATACATCTCTCTTTCTCTTCTAGCCTCTTGAACCGTTTTTCATTCGAACCATTCCAATCCAATATCCATTTTATGATCTCTTCTATACTGTACCACCCTCCGTTGTCACTTTTGCAGCTCTCTAGCACACGCAACCATGATTCCTTCTCATACCCACATAATCTCTACAATTTCTCATCTTCATTCCTCTAATATCTACATGCTCTTACCCACTCTCCCATGCTGAATCTCACTGCTCTTTTCCATTTGCTCAATTTTTTAATCTTTTTCGAGTATTCCGGATCGCCCTCGTCCTCACCCATCCTATAGCAGCTGTTATAGCTTGACTCCGAAATTTCTCCCCATCTTTCCTCTCCTTGCCTTGCCTTTATCTCTTCCTCTCTTCTTTGCCATTTCCTGCCTCTTAATTGCATACCACACTAATCCTCTATCCGCATCTCTCCTGACATTTTGAGTGTTCCATGACACCTCTTTAGTCTTTATTCATAATCTCTGGTATAACACAGTGTCTTATACTCTCCATCCCCTGATATCTGCTCCATAACTCAACACTGACCTCACTAGCACATCAAACATCCACACTCTCATCCTCTAGTCGTCCTTAAACCTTCTCTTTCCTGTACTCCACACTTGTCTCCAAGAAACTAGGTAGGAAAACTCCTTACCAACTCTACTCTTTCTCTTTCTGGAACACATTATCTATCTACGCCCCCCCCCCATCTCAGTCTCTACAAATATCTCCTCTATCCTCTCTATCACTTCTTTATCAACTCCCCTCTCTTTCATGGTTTTCCATAGCACCCTCCTCTTGACGAAGTCAAATGCTGCTTTGAAATCCACGAACAGTGCAACAGTGCAAATAGTCGAATTCTCAAAAAAAAAGTTCATTTCAAACTGAGAAAAAATAATTCGAATGAATATGAATCAAATAGCTGAATTTTCGATAAAAAATATGAACCTTCCACCAAGAAGACCAATCTTATATCAAAAGGCAAAATTTTAGCGAAATTTATAAATTTTCAAACAATAAGCTGAATTTTTATCTAGAAACTATGAGCATTCTACCATTAATGGGAGAGTGAAATTTCTAGTTTAAAGAACTACTTTTTAACGGGTAAGTTTCGGAACAGAAATATAATAGAAAAATTGTCAAATGAAAATTCAATTTCCAATCAAATGAAAGATGGATTTTCAAGAAAATATTCACATTTTCAATCAGAAATGTAAATCTTGAAAAATGTATTCTGAGGAAATGGTTTAACTCTAGGCCAAAGAGTACATTTTTCAACTGAAAAAATGGATCCTTAACCTAGAAGATTAATGTTTCATCAGAAAGACTAATTTTCAAAAAGAAACCTAGTTTTCACCCATATAATCAAATTTTCTATCAAATTGTTTAATTTTTAAGCCAAAAAGACGAATTATGAAGAGAATAGTTGAAACCTCAACTGAAAGAAAATAATCGTTGACCAAACAGTTGTATTTCAAACAAAAAAGAATGAATTTTTAATCAAGGAGATCAACTTCCTAATAAAAAGACGATTTTCTATCCAAATAACATGAATTTTCAACCAAATGCATGAATTTTGGAACAAATAGATGAGTTTCCAGATTGAACGATATTTCCTGAGCTAGATAGTTAAATTTCCGATGAAAATATTATTTATTCACCAAAAATGGAACGAATTTCCAAAAAAATGTTTGGCTCCTCAACCAAAATAGCTTGACTTGTAACTGGATAGTTGCATTTTTTACCAGAAAGAATGAATTTTCAACCCAGGATGTTAGATTTTTATTAGAGGAACAATTTTTAACGAGATATTATAATTTTCTCCAGAAAAGATTAATTTCCCATAAAAAAATATAAATTTTTAACTAGAAATGGAACATTTACATTTTAGTTGAAAAAAATCAATTCCTAAATCAGATAAAAATCGAATTCCAACAAAATAGTTAAATCTTCAATGAAGTTTCGAGTGTGATGATGAATCTTCAGATAAAAAAAAATTATATTTTAACATATTACTGTAACATTCAACCGAATAGTTATATTCTTATTGGAAAAAAAGTATTTTTCATTGAAAAATATTAGTTTTCTACAAAAAGACGTTTATGGACTTCACCTAAGTTTAGGACAGTGAAATTTAAAAAAATAAAAAATTACGTACGAAGTTGGAGGCAGTTATGATTCGTATTTAACCATAGAGTTTTTTAGCCTTATATAGGAAATCCGCAATTTCTTCTGCCATCCTGGGATTGGAAATTTCCGGAAATATATTTTTTAAATTTTGGAAAAAAAGTTGATTCAAGAGTTGAATAATCCTCTTTTTTTTGCTGTAAATTATTGTGTTGAACTAAAAGTCTACCTTTTCCAGTTTGGTTGTTAATGTAACTAATATTGCTTGAGAAATAATTTTTAGGGACATAATTTATTATTTGTTTGTAAATTTACTTTCTTTGTCAAAAATTCAACACTTTAAGCAAACACTCATTCGATTCTTCCGGAAAGTCATCTATTTTATTGAAAATTTGTCTTTTCATGTTAAAATTTTGACTAATTTGGAAGAAAATTCAATACATGTTCAAAAATTAACTTTCTTGATGGAAAATTCATCTTTTTGGTTTGAGATTGAAGAATTTTGTTGGAAAGTCTATTTTATAATAAATTTGCCTTTTCGACTTGCCATTTCAACAATTTGTATGGTTAATTCAACTGCTTTTTTATCTGAAACTAAGATATTCTTTGATAGAGATGTGAAGATGAAACTATTAAATTTTTGATTGGAAATTAATCTTTTGTGGTTAGAAGTTTATGTATCTTGTTGAAAGTGTGTCTTGTTTTGGTGAATTCTTCATTTTTTGGTGGAAATTAATCATTTTGGTTGAAAATTCCTCGATTTTGTCAAAAAGTCATCAGGTTGGTTTGAAAATAAATTTTTGATTGAAAATAAATTTTGTTTAAAAAATTCGTTTACTTTTTCTGTTACAAATTAATTTTTCCAACTCAAAATTTCATTTTTCTATTTTTGGTTGAAAATTCATTTTGTTTAGGTTAAAATTGAACTATTTTGTGCAATAAATTCCTTGTCCATATTAAAAATGATGTATTTTGTTGAAAATCAATGTTCTTTGGTAGAAATATAATCTTCTTGCTTGAAAATTTACCGTGTTAGTAAAGATGCGTTTGAACTAAATACAACGGTTTGGTTTCAAAATGTATCTTCTCTAGATGAAAAATTCGCTTATCCGGTTGAAAATTTATGCATTTTGTTGCAATTACATTGACGAGAGTTGGACTCTTCTGTTAAAAATTCATATTTTTTGTCGAAGATTGATCGTTTTAGTTGAAAATTTATCTCTTTGGTTGAAAATTCAACTATTCTGTTGAATAATTCATCTTCTTTAGATGAATATTTAACTAGTTGGTTAAAAATTCCTGTACTTGATTAAAAACTCGTATTTTTTTAATAGAACAGAATCTTCTCGGAAAATTCATCCATTCTCGTTGCAAATGTGACGACTTATATGAAATCTAAACTTCTGTCCAAAAATTAATTTTTTTAGTTTATGGTCCATTTTTTTCGTTCAAAATTCTGCTTTTCAGTTGAAAATACAACTATTTTTCTGGAAATTTATCTTTTCAGATAAAAATTCGCGTGTTTGATTAAGAATTTAAATATTTTGTTGGAAATGTCTATTATTTGATACAAAATTATCTGCTTATTTGAAAATGTATCTGTTGACGGTGCGAACGTTAAAGCTTTGGTTTTTTTTTGGTTGAAGATGTAAGTTCTTGGTTGAAAGTTGAACTATTCTGTTGAAAATCCATATTTTTCGTTGAAATTTCATAATTTTAGTTGGAAATTAATCTCTTTTGTTGAAAATTCTACTGTTTTGTTGAAAAATGTATCGTATTTAGATGGAAATTCAACTATTTGGTTGGAAAATAATGTATTTCGTTGAAAACTTCTATTTATAATAGAAAATCATATTTCTGTTCGAAAATATAAATTTTCTGGTTGCAAATGTTTGCAAATGTGCAAATGCAAACTTGGTTGAAAGTTAAAAAATCTCATCTCTTCAGTTAATGGTCCATCATTTTAGTTGAAAAATTCTTCTCTTCGTTTCAAAATTGAACTTTTTTATTTGAAAATGAATTTCTCCACAAGAAAATTGAACGATTTAGTAGAAATTTATGTATTTTTGAGCGATTCATCCATCATTGAGCTTTAGACAGTTTCTACAAGAGAATATTGAAATGTAAATTTTAAATTTTTCCAGGTATGAGAGCAATGAGAACATGACGATAACGTGTTCGACGAAGGTCTGCTCGTTCGGCAAACAAGTGGTGGAAAAGGTGGAGACCGAGTATGCCAGGTTCGAGAACGGAAGGTTTGTTTATCGCATCAGCCGCTCCCCCATGTGCGAGTACATGATCAATTTCATTCACAAACTGAAGCACCTACCTGAAAAGTACATGATGAACAGCGTTCTCGAGAACTTCACCATCCTGCAGGTATGAGACTAAATTTTTCGAATATTCGGGAATCAATTTCAAATAAACCACCGGGGTTTTCTCAATACCCTTCTCAATTCAATCAGAGAGAATCGAGAGAGTTAATAAGTGGCTCTCAATATATAGACTGGTGTCTTATTATATTTAAAAAAAAATTTGGCTTAAAGCTACTCCATGGTTCCCCATCTAGCCCTTGACCTGCTCGTGTGGACTCTCGCTAAAATGTGTATCCTTCTCGAAATCTAAGTATTTTGTTGTATATTGGTTTTCTTTTTGTTGTTGAAATTATTTTTCCAACTGAAAAT
>WSXT02000017.1:1057902-1072983 GCA_011762715.2 Neuroterus valhalla
ATTTTGTTTTTTTTTTTTTTTAATTACTGAACTCAAATTGATTTTTTCACGGTAAATTACAGAATTTGTTCGAAAATAATGTATTCTGTTGTAATTTATCTTATTCATTAGAAAGGGAGGCAATAGAATGAGAGTCATTAGAGAAAGAGGGGGGGGGCATTAGAAAGAGAAAATTGAATAAGATAATTTACAACAAAATACATTATTTTCGAACGAATTCTGTAATTTACCATGAAAACAATAATAACAATAATTCAGTAATTTATCAAGAACAAAAAAAAAATTTTTAACAAAAAAAGGACGAATCTTTTTAAATATATGATTCATTCGACAATAAAATCAATAACAAAGTAGTTCAATTGTTAAGCATTCAATTCAGTTTCCATCTAAAAAGTTAAATTTCAGCTAAAACAAACAAACCTTTCAAAAATAGTTCAAGAAAGTTAGGGAAAGGGGAGAAGAATAAGATAATTTACTACAAAATACATTATTTTCGGAAAAACTTGGTAATTTACCACGAAAGCAATCAATTTGAATTCAGTAATTTATCAAGAACAAAAAAAAATATATTTCCAACCAAACAAGAACGAATCTCATAAATATATAATTCATTCGACAATAAAATCAGTAAGAAAGTAGGTTAATTATCGTTAACCATTCAGTTCATTTTTCTGTCAAAAAATTAAATTTTAGCCAGAACAAGGAAACCTTCCAAAAATAGTTAGAGGAAATTGGAAAAAGGGAAGGAGAATAAGATGATTTACATCAAAATACATTATTTCTGAACAAATTTTGTAATTTACCGTAAAGAAAATCAATTTAAATTCAATGAAATCATTAACAAAGTAGTTCAATTTTTAACCATTCAGTTCAATTTCCTGTCCAACAAAATAAATTTCAGCCAGAACAAGGAGACCTTTCAAAAATAGTTGAAGAAGATTGAGGAAAGGGAAGGAAAATGAGATAATTTACAACAAAATACATTATTTTCGAACAAATTTTGTAATTTACCGCGAAAAAAAAATCATTTGTATTCAGTAATTTGAGAAAAAAAGACGAGATTTTCAACAAAAAAAGATTCAATGTTATGTTAAATATATTATCCATTCGACGATAAAATCAATAACAAAATAGTTCAATTTTTCAACATTCAGTTCAATTTTCTGTCCAAAAAATAAAATTTCAGCCAAAACAAAGAAATCTTTCAAGAATAGTTGAAGAAAATTGAAGAAAGGGGAGGAAAATGAGATAATTTTCAACAAAATACATTATTTTCGAACAAATTTTGTAATTTACCGCGAAAAAAATATTTTGAATTCAGTAATTTGAGAAAAAAAGACAAGATTTTCAACAAAAAAAGATTCAATGTTATGTTAAATATATTATCCATTCGACAATAAAATCAATAACAAAATAGTTCAATTTTTCAACATTCAGTTCAATTTTCTGCCCAAAAAATAAAATTTCAGCCAGAACAAAGAAATCTTTCAAAAATAGTTGAAGAAGATTGAGGAAAGGGAAGGAAAATGAGATAATTTTCAACAAAATACATTATTTTCGAACAAATTTTGTAATTTTCCGTAAAAAGAATCAATTTGAATGCAGTAATTTATCAAAAAAAAAAAAAAAGAAAAAGAAAAAACAAAATTTTCAACAAGAAAAAAACGAGAAAGGGGAGGAGAATAAGATAATTTACTACAAAATACATTATTTTTGAACAAATTTTGTAATTTACCGTGAAAAAAAAATCAATGTGAATTCAAAATTTGAAAAAAAAACCAAAGAAAAAACAAGATTTTCGACCAAAAAAGAACGAATCTTATATTAAATGTATGATTAATTCGACAATAAAATCAATAACATAGTAATTCAATTTTTACCCATTCAGTTCAATTGTTTGTCCAAAAAATTTAATTTGAGCCCGAACAAAGAAACCTTTAAAAATAGTTAAAGAAATGGGGGAAAGGGGAGGAGAATGAGATAATTTACAACAAAATACATTATTTTCGAACAAATTCTGTAATTTATCGTGAAAAAAATCAATTTGAATTCAGTAATTCAAAAAAAAAAAACAAACAAGATATTCAACCAAAAAGGAACGAATCTTCTGTTGAATATATGATTCATTCGACAATAAAATCAATACTAAAGTAGTTCAATTTTCAACCATTTCAAAAATAAATGTAATGATTAAATTTTCAGTTGGAAAAATAATGTCAACAACGAAAAGAAAACTAATATACAACAAAATACTTAGATTTCCTTACAAAAACAGATCAATTATTGATCAAGCAAATTCAATTTCCACTTGAACAAACGAAATTTTTGACGAAAGAGATAAAAGTGGAAATAATTACGAATCTTAGAAAGATTTTCAGTCGAGAAGAACACATTCTAGCGGGATATAGCGGATTTAGCGGCTAGCTAGATGGGGAACCATGGAGTAGCTTTAAACCGAAAGTTTAAGCACTTTGAATTTATGATTGTTTCTCGTTATACTTGTTCACTGGGGATTTCTTCTTTGAATACTTTAGATCATGAATTTAGTTTTCAAGTTTTTGATGTTTTAATTTTTAACTCAAGTAATCAGGGAAAATGATTGGAAACCTAGAAATGAGCTTTTAATCTGCATTTTAATGATAATTCTGATCAATAAAATTTTATTTCTTTTTTCCAGGTTGTGACAAACAGAGATACGCAAGAAACGTTGCTGTGCACAGCGTACGTCTTCGAAGTCTCGACGTCCGAACATGGTGCTCAGCATCACATATACAGATTAGTCAAAGACTAGCCTGTTAAACCTGCTCGTCATGCAGCCATCCACCCCCATCAGTGCCTACCATCACACAAATTCATTCATACAAATATGCACACACAACACTATACTTAACATTTACTAAGCGACTTGAAAAGATCGCAAAAGAAATCAACAATTATACATACGTGCGATTACAAACTTGGTAGACGCGCGAGCATTGCTCGTTGTGAGTGTTGTTTATGGCGACTACCATAAACCTATAGACAATCGGTGACCGTGCACCTAACTATTTTATTTTTACTTAGAAAATCGGCATCGGAAAAAGAAAAAAAAAAGGAACCAACGTCTCCCAGGATTTTATCGGAAGGAAATCTATCGTTTTCTTAAACATGTGCAATTTCAAAACCGCTGGAGAAACTTTTAGACTACTCCAAGCTTTCGAATTATCAATTCTCCATCTCCAGAATTTGGATGCTTCAGAATTTGGATTTTATTTGTAAAGTTTATAAATGTGCAATTTCCATCAGTCGAGGATTTTTTCGAGAATTTTAAGCTAAAACGCGGTATAAACCAGGAGCACGTGTACACAGACACATATACCTGCAGCCAAACCGAGAACGAGTTTGCTTCGAAATTAGAAACTTCAAATGTTGTCACAGCAATTCACAAAGATCTCGAATTTGTATTGTTTTTTCTCTAGGCAGCGACTGTCTTACAGTATTCAAAGAGCTTTTTCTTTTTGCGAGAAGTGTCGATTGTGTAAAAACTGTTCCAGGGGCGAATCAAAAATTTTTAATAAAAAATACATTACATAAAAATACATTATATAATTAAAATATATTACATATATTTATAAATATCCGTGGTTTCTTATCAGAGGGTTCATTATTCCTGCGAACAAATCAACTTTCAGAACGAAAGTTAGAAGTAGTTATATTGCTTCCTATTATCAGGGTGTCTACAGAACCGATAAATCGAGAAAACCGAGAACATTTCGAGGAATTTTATTTTCCTCAGAAATGACCGGGAATCCAATCAATCGATTAGAATTTTTTTTTTGCAAATTTACTATGTTATTTGCAAATCAAAGATGATCTTATATATTTCATTACTCTTATTTCTAGTGAGAACAGTAAATTTTGTGAAAGAATTGTAATTCTAAGTTAAGATAGGCGATTTCAGTAAATGATATCATTATTAAAATCAGGACACAAATATCCTGTAAAAAATTTTAATTTCAACTTTGATATAGGAACTTTTTGGAAAACGGAAATTCTGCAAAATAATGTCCATTCAGATTTTGAAGAAAGAAATGCAAAATTATTCTTCAATTTCAGAATTAGAATCCTTTTGCAAAAATCTCGGTCCCACATCAGAATTGTTATTCTTATGATCGAAAATTATTTGATGTTCAACTCTTTTGAACTGTTATAAATTGGCCAAGAAAAGTTAACAATTGACTAAGAGTTTTCTCTTAGTCAATTGTTAACTTTTCTTGTAAAAAATGACCGAAAATTTGAAATCATCCTTCGAGTAGACACCCTCATTATAAACTTGAGCATGACTATTTTTTCTCGAAATATTCACATCAACAGAATATTGAAGCCCTAAGAAAACCATGTTATCTATCCTTCTTCTAAATTGTCAGCCATATAATTTTTTCGATTCGTCCCTGTGGATTGTGAACGCTATTCCGTTTTCGTGACCATTGATTTCGAGCCACTTATTCACACAAAACATGGTCGATTATAATTTTCCCGTTTTGCGAGAAATCAGCTGATATTCTTAAGATTGGCAAGAGAACAAACTGTGGATTCGGAGTGGCGCGGTATCGACATAACTCTAGTATTATAGTTTTATTGATAAAAAAAACTAGACGATAGAGCAGACAAGACATCCACACACATACATTAGGGCGGGGCAAAAAAATATTTTATTTTATAACTCTGAGAGTGTTTTAAAGTTGTAATTTGATACTTGGATCTCTTAACAAAAATTTGAAGATAAAAAATATATTTTCTATGTTCCCGCATTGACGATTAAGGTCAGAATAACCAAAAATAGCGAATTTTCAAATAATTTGTGACTAAATCAATTTTCAAAAGAAGGAAAGGTGTTTTGAAATTAGTTTTTAGGACTCCAATTTTTCTTGTGAAAACTATAAAAAAAAAAATCCTAAACATCACTTCAAATCCCGCGAGGATGAACTTTGAACAGAAATGTTAATTCTAAAACAGAAAAGATTAATTTTATATTAAAAAATATAACTTTTTTACCAGAAGGAATTGATCAACTACCAATAAAGATAAATTTAGAACAGAAATGATCAGTTTCAACCAAGAAAGATGAATTTTCAACTAGATAAATTGATTTAAAGGGAAAAAAATACATTTTTAATCCAACATAAGGTTTTTCATCCAAATGGCTGAACCTTACAGCAAAAATGAAAAACGAGTTCTTAACAGAGTAGTTGAATTTTGAACGGAAAAGTTCAATTTTTACACTAATATGATGCATTTTCAACCAAACGTTCGAGTTTTCAAAGAATACAGATTAAACTGTAACCCGAAACAGCTACATTTTCAACAAAGAAAAAACATCAACTTTTAACCAAGGAACATTTCTTTTCTATCATGAGATATAATTTTCCAACAAAAAAATAAAATCAATTTCAAAAAGGTATTACATTTTAAAAGCTGAAAAAGGTAGAATGTTTAGGAAAATCAAACTTTTCGGCTAAAAATTATACTTTTTTGTTGAAAATTCAACTGATTGTTTGAAAATGCAGCTTTGTCGTTAATTTTTTTTTCTTAAAATCCAAGCGTTCGGTGAAAAATTAATCTATTTGTTTTAAAATCATCTTCTCAATTGGAAATACATCTTTTTGGTTTATAAGTTCATGTATAATGCTTAAAAAGTAAAAATGGTTCAGAATGAATGTTCCTCTAATAAAAATCTACGATGTACATGGATCTTTTATTGTTGCATAGTTTTTGAAGGATAATTATAGTTTCAAATATTGATTGTGAAAGATCTCTTCGTCTATTAAGAAATTGATTTTAAAAAATCGCTATTTACTGTTATTTTGATTTTCATCGTCGATGCACGATCATAATATATATTTCATTCTATCTGTAACTTTCTGTGAGGGACCGGTGTACCAAAAAACAGCTCTTGTCCCCACTCTAACTTTAAAGGAAGAATCAATTTTTTTGGTCCGCCCTAATATACATATATTACGTATAAGAGTATATATGTTAAATATTAACGCAATGATTACGATTTACATTGTTATAAATGATCGTGTATAAAGCTATCTAAGTGATCTAAGTTTTAGAGAAATGGAAGCTAAAAGGATGCCATCAACATTCGCGAGTCTCGAATTTTATTCTCATTTTCATTATTTTATTTGTATTTTACTTCCTTTTTTTATGTTTTATTTCTGACACCTTTCAAAAACGGAAGGCTGATTTTAAATCATGTGTATTGTACCTTGGGAGCTTCAAGAGATGTTTGGCGATCCTGTAAGATTTTTTTAATTAGATTTTTATTGATTTTAGACTCTGTAGAGTTTTCATTACAGATTATGATTACAGAATTTATTACTTTCCCACCCACTAGGCAGCGACACGTAGATTAGCGAGAAGTGTTTGTATTTCTTATAATCGCCTTACTTTGTACTCTAAGGTCTCTTTTCTATAATCCGTATGTGAATTTCATACCTAGCGTACAGTTTGTTTTTAACTTTTTACTATTTAGTCGTTTAACAAGAACGCAAACTCCAAGAAAGCAAGGAACAAATTTTTAATTTTTTAATCATCAATATCCAGAAAATCAGTGTGAAATCGTACTTAAAGTTTCATTCGGAGAAGCGTTCGTTTTTTTCACTCGACTCTCCATTCTGATCCGTTGTCTGTTTTCGAAACAGAACTTGCCTACCGAAAAAAAACGGTCAACAGAACACTAACTCAAAGAAAGGACGCGTTACTCCTTAAGACTACATTACGTTTTTAGATACCGTATTGTTACTTTAATTAACTCTTACGAAACAAGTGGCAATGTATTTTGATCTCTCTCTTTTAGTCAGAAATATCTTCTTTTTTTTTTTGTTTGTTTTTAATTCAGAGTGAGAAGTAAATTCGCCGGTTGACAATCGGCGGGTGAAATTCTTGCTTTAAGTATTTAAGTTCGGTTATAGAATTGGCAGCTTCTGTACTTCTTAGGTGTTCGTTATCTCGTATTAGATTCTCCGGGAGAAAGATGTTCGGATCTTTTTTTTATAATTTAAAAGAAAAATTAGAAATAGAGAGACCAGCGATATGCTCACACGTTCTATGTAATCCCAAAATCTGTCTGAAGAATAAATATTCAAAAAATTGTATAATATGATTCTTCAAAGTACAGTAGGGAACAGCGAGAAAGAAATTTTATATCTGGAGGGGGTCCCGAAATTTTAGTTTGGTATCCGGATCCACCACAAAAATTTAGCGAAAAAAAATCTTATGTTCGCGCAATGATGATAAAGCTCTATATAAAAAATAATAGCGAATTTTTTGTTAAGTTGGAACAAAATCAACCTTTTGATACACGAAAAGCGTTCTTAAAATCAGTATTTACAACTTAGACTATCTTCAGAAAACTATGCAGCAATAAATGAATCAATATGCATCGTGAACTGTTTTTGAAGATTAAAAGAAAAGCATGTTTTTAATTGAATAAATGAGATTTTTCTTATTGGTAATGATTTTTTCATTGATGGACAGTATTCTGGAAGATGAAACTTAAACCTATAATTATCCTCTGGAAGCTAAAGAGGAATACAAAAAATTCTAATCGATTGTAAATTGTGATTGATTTCAAGTAAATTACATAGAATCCTAATTTTTACCTATTTAAAGCTGCTTCTTGTCGACTTTAAATCCTAAAAAGATGTTTTTTAACAGGGAAGATCATTTTTTACCATGAAAGATGAATTTTGGGAAAAGAAAATTAACCTTTACAACTGGATATATAGTTGAATTTTGAGGATAAGAAGAGGAATTGTTGAGAAATCCATTAAATTTTAACCAGAAAGTTTACTTTTCAACAAAGAGAAATCAATGTTTACCAGAAAGATTTTACCAGGAAAAAAGAATTGAATTATTTTAAAAATTATAATTTCTTAAATTAGTCATCTATGGTAGAAAAGTCAAATTCTAAGCTTGAAAATTAAACTATTTCGTTATAGAAGCAACCCTTTGGTTGGAAATTATTCTTTTATAAGAATTAAAGTTTTTTAATAAAATATGATTTTTTCGAGCGAACATAAGATATTTTTCCCATCTATAACATAGTTAAAGAGATTCAGGTACTTAATTTCAAATTTTAAGACCCTTTCTGAATTTGAAAATAAAATTTCACTCTTCCCTTTATGGTCGCTAAAATGCAAGAAAAAATTCGGGGTTATTTACCGAATTTCAAAAATTTGTCAATCAAAAATGATCAAATAGGAAGATTTATTATATAAACGTGATGAGCATTTCCTGGTTCACTTTTTTTTTTTATTTTCATTTTCTTAATTTTACACACAAACACATACACGACACACACGCATTCGATAAGCTACGAATAGCCATTCTCAACATTCTTTCGAACAAAATTCATTTGAGTTTCGTATATGTTTTTCATGCGAAATTATACATTAGAGGATAAATTTCAGGCGGGAAAGAAAATATGAGCACCGACACTAATATTATTAACATTAAATAACGAGTAATGATTTTTAAGTAAGCGAATTACATTTATAAGGAAAGATTATGAAAATATATATTTATCTATGTCTTCTGTGAAGATAGAAAATAGTACTCTCTCACTCTATATTGATGATGATATCGACAAAATCGAGAACCGACAAAAAGAAGAATAATACAAAAAATGGGCAGAGGTTTGTTCATTTTGGAGAGAAACGCTGAAAACGAATGGCTCGCATTGTACACTAGGGTAGAGAAAAAAAATTCTCCAAACTTTTTGTGGGAGAACCAAACTACAATTTTTGAACACCCTCCGAATTTGAAAGTTTATTTCTCTTTTTCGCTCCGCCCCATTGTACTCTGTCCACTATCACAATCTGCATACGTTTCATAAATATCTCTGTATATATTTAATTATAATTGACTACAAAAAAACTATTTTCCGGAAAGATTATTGTTAGAAAGCGTTGTCTACATTTCGCTTTTTTTGTAGTTTCTAACTCATTTGAAATATTTGTGAAACATCGGGTTAGAGACTGAAAAAGAGTCGATTTTTTGTTGTAAAAATATGTAAGAAAAAAAAAGTATCTATTTTCAGTGCTTTTGAGTATTTTAATTCTATGACAGTTTTTAGAATTTATTTTTTTGTGGAGAAATTGTACATTTTAATCTCGGAATTTTAGTCTCTAATTTGTATTCTGTTTCGTAAAATAAATTTGATTATGAAAAAGATTTTTTTTTTTTTCAAATTAGGAAGAAATTGGAATTCTTTGAGCTATTTGTGTAGATTGTTTGATACAATGGAAGCTTTTATTTGAGATTTATATTTGTCCATATCCTCGAACTGCCATATCAAAGAATTGAGCTTGATCAGAATTGACAAATAGAACAAAAAAAAAATTGTGTTGCGGAGGTCAAAAAGAAGGAATAGAAAGAAACGAGAAACCTTACCTGTATATTGTGTTATCATAAAAGAAACGAAATGAGGATCAAAGTAGTTGATTTAACGAGTAAATGGAAATAAATGAAAATGATATATCATTAAATTAGAGGTTTAAAAATATAATAGAACTCAGTATATGTACAGTATTTGAAAAACATGTTTATAATTTGTATGGAAAAATAAATAATTGATATAAAATTATTCCCTTAATCTTTTTCTCCCTTTCCTTATTTTCAGAGACAATTCAAAATCTTCAACTACGAAATTCTTTTAAAAAGAAAAAAAAATATAGGGTTTTAGGTGCGACAAGACACTTCCAAATTTTCTCCTCTAAAATAAAAAAAAAAAGAACGAAACAAAACACGAGAAAAAAAAGGAAGCTATGGTTGCCTCCTTTTCTTTACTTCCTTTTTTATTTTTCCTTATGTGCGAATTGGATCATTAGAATTTCGTAGTTACATTAAAATATAGGACGTTGGAGAGGAATTTTCGTTTAGGTTCTCAAATTAATAATTTTATACGCGTTGGGTAAAAAATATTTTTTCTTGCAAGCTTGTTATTTGAATTTTCCGGGAATGAAGTTTTTCAGGTTAACCAACTGAAGGCTTCATTATAATTTTTTTACAAATAATATTTGGGAAAGGAAAATATTTCTAGATAGTCACTCATATGTTGCGATCATGAAGGAGACAAACGTAGTATATTCTTCTATGGTTGTAATTTAGAGACACTTTCTTCTAAAAGTTAAAAAAATCCCACATTTCTACTCTCTTGGGTTGGTAGAAGTGGCAGTAACTCTGATCCTAACCTCACTTTGGAAGTAACGTCACGTGGCTTTGCTGCACATGTTGACGTTCTTATATTTAGTAAATTTTTAGTGAATTTAATAAACTTTGAGACAAAAAGCGGAAGCAATTAAGAAGGTAATTACAATTCATTCATTATACGTTATTCTTTTGTAAATTACTCTCTTGTAATTTGTGTATTTTTTTAAAAACTAGTCGCATTATGCTAGGCTATTTTTATACTCATTTGATGGTTATAGAACATGAAGAAACGGATTTATCTGTATCTTTATATCAGTGACTTACGAGAATTGATTGAATTCATCATGTTGTAACTGCAATTTTTAGAGTAAAGTAAAGTCTGTGAGAAAATGTAAGTGAAGGTTTGACGTTTTCTAGAACATAACCTCAAACCCAGGCATACAAAATTGTCAAACATAAACAACGATTTTCTTTGTGGATTATCAGCGGTTTAGTATTGAAGTATTATTACTGTTAGTAATATCATTATCTAGTATTAATAATCATATTTTTAGAATTGTCCATTTATCAAATGCTTCCAAATTCGATGGATTAAAAAATTGGCTTCAGATATTTGATTTTATAACTCATATGAAAAAATACACAAAAGGCATATTACATAGTTAACCATTGGATGGAATAAGTTAAATGTCAAAAAAATGACCAGGAATTTCTTTCACTGGTCATTGGAGAAGGGCCAAAAAGGATACACGAAAGGCCTATTACATAGTTAACCTGTAAATGAAATAAGTTGATTAACAAAAAACATAATTGGAAATTTCGTTCACTGCGATGACACTGGGGAAGAACCGGGAATTAGATGCAAGTTGAATGCGATTGCATATATTTTATGAATTATTATTCTTGAATTTCTACATGATCAAAATTCGTATTATTTAACAAAATTTTCACAGTTTTTTCCCTATTCTCATATTTTCTTCATTTTTCCCTTGTTTTGACTCGACTACGTATCGAATGAGTAAAGTCTAATAAGAACCTCAAACTGAGTTTGGTTAACTCTTCTTATTGAAGAGTCCATTATTATACTTTTGTTCAAGAATAAACCTAGAAAGAATAACCTAGAAAATTCTCAATTTTACCGTAACAATAGGAGGAATGTAACGTTCCTTTACTCTGATTCTGACAATTTTCGATTTGAAATTCATCAAAATTTTGAAGTCCCTTCTCCCTAATTTAAAATGAAGAAAGTACTTTAAGCAGTTCTCAGAATAGAAGGAATACATATTTCGAATGAGGAATATTTCTAAATTATAATAGAAAACTTGTTCACATTGTTCATTGCGGATTCATCTTTTTTAGCTGAAAAATCAACTACTTGGTTGAAAGTTAAACTGTTTTGTTGGAAATTAAACTTTTTTGTTGAAAGTGCATTATTTTAATTCATAATCCACCTCTGTTTGAAAATTAACTACTCTGTTGAAAATCAATTTATAGTAAATTAGTGAAGATTCAAGCATTCAGTTGAACATTGATTTTTTAATTAAAAAATAAAACTATCACTTTTAGAATTTATTTCCTGTGTTGAAAATTCGCCTCTTTTGTAGAAAATTAATCTATGGTTGGAAATTCACCTTTTTTGCATAAAATACTTTTATTCCAGCTGGAGATTTATAATTTTACCTGAGAATTCATCTGTTTGGTTCAAAATTAGTTTCTTTAACTGGAAAATGATTTTCCTTGTTCGAACTTCAACTATTTCGATGGAAATTTGTCTTTATGGATTTAAAATTCTATTAGTTCGTTGACAATTCACATATTTTGTTGAAAAATTCATTTTCGGTATAAAATTATATTTTTCTTCGAAAGTTACTTTTATTATTTCGCTGAACATTCACATATTTTGTTGAAAAAATGGATTTTTGGGTATGAAATCATCTTTTTCTTCGAAAGTTACTTTTCTTGTTGGCAACTTCTTCTTTACGGTTAACAATCCAGGTTAAACAGTTACTTTTCTATTTTTGGTTTGAAATGATTACCTCTGTAGTTCAAAATTCAATCATTTCGTTGAAAAATTGTATTTTTTAGTTGAAAATTAATTTTTGGTCAAAATTTTAACTATTATAGTAGAGGGTTCATCATTTCAGGTAGAAACTCGTTTTTCTGGTTTTAAATTCAACTACTACAGTTAAACATTTACAATTTTATTTGAAGTTTCATCATTTTGTTTCAAAATCGATTTGATTGACAGTAAGTTTTTTTTGTAATAAGTAATTTTTTTCAACTGAAAATTAAAAATTTCAATTGGAAATTTCATAGTTGTAGTTGAAAACTTCATTTGTTTGGATAAATTCAAAATTTGAGTATTTAAATTTTGTTTTACAATAATTAATCTTTTTTATCAAAAATTAATTCATCTGTTTGAGAATTAAACTCTTTTAGTTTATGATTCTTTGTTTTAGTTGAAAACTCTTATGTTTGTTCTGAAATTGGGTTTTCAAACTAAAAATGTAATGTTCCATTTTCGGTTGGAAACATTTATTTTTTCAGTTCAAAATTCAACTATTTTGTTAAAATATTGAATTTTTTGGCATAAAATTAATCTTCCTATTTGAAAATAATTCTCCTTATTTGAATATTTCCCTTAATGGTTGAAAATTGAAGTTAAATATTTACCATTTTATTGAAAATTCATCTTCTTGGTTTGCAATTCAAACTGTTCTAGTTTAAGATTCATATTATGAATCTTCAACTGGATTGAATTTTCAAATAATATTAAATTTTATTTGAAAATTCATCACTTTGGTTTGAAAATGAACTGTTTTGTTAGAAATCCATTTTTTTTGTTATCGCAAATTGATTTTTTTCATTTTTAAGTTTAAGCATTGATCTGTTTTATTAGAGGATGTTTAGAATGAACGTCACGAATTGAAATAAACGTTTGCGTTTTGCGACAAATATTCATATGTTACTTTTAGTTGACCGAGTAGATTGAAAAACTTGACCGGTAAATGACCGGGAATTTTAAATCATCTGCCGAATCGCTACCCTAAAAAATTGAAATTCTGCTTTGATGATTCATTTTTTGGGTTTCAAATTCTACTATTTTGTCGGTAAATCCAGTCATTGGGTTAAAAACTAACTTTATTGGTTGAAGAATCAAAAATTTTTTGGGAAATTCATCTGTCCTGGTTAATCTGCTTTCTTCTTAGAATTGCAAATTTGTTGGAGAAAATATTAACTATTAGAATTATTCTTCTTTGACTGGAAATGGAACTACTTGGCTGTTGTTCTAATTAAATTGTTGAAAATAAATTTTATTTTTTGGCAAATATTCTTCTCTTTGATCGTGAAAATCTATTCTGTTGAAACTTTGTTTTTCATTCGTTGAAAATTAATTTTTCCGAGTGAAAATTCAAATATTCCATGTTAGGTTAAATAAGAACTGTTTATTAGTTGAAATTCAACAATTGTTTCGCAGAAAATTGAAACAATGTAGATGAAATTTTCTTTTTCCCTGCTAAAAAATCTTTTTTGGTTAAATATTCAACTTTCTCGCTGAAAATCATCTCTACCGAATTTGATTATTAAATTCAATTAGTTGGTTAAAAATTAATTTTTCCGGTTGAGAATAACCCTATTTTGTTTATACTTTGTTTTTTTTTTTCATCGAGAATGATTCTTGAATTGGTGATTCAATTTTGGAAAACAAACTTATTTGGTTGAAAATTGAAAAATTTTGTTAAAAGTTCATTCGTCATCTTTTAAAGATTAACTGTTTTGTAGAATTTGGTCTTTTTGGTTCTTGACTGAAAAATCTTCTTTTTAGGGAATTTCACTATCTGGATTAATCTACTTTCTGAAAAACTCATCTGTTTGGCTAAAGACTTATCTTTGTTTAAAAATTCAACTATTGTGCAACCATTCTTTTTGTTTGAAAAATTACTTTTTAAAATGAAAATATAATTACTCCGTTTTCGTTCCGAGAATTCTTCTCCCTTCTTTTCTTAAATTGACTTTCCTAACTTTGTAGAAAATCCGTATTTCTGGCTTGAATATTCAGCAATCTGGGTAAACTTATTCTTTTACTATCAAAAAATATTCTTCAGTTGAAAATAATCATTTTCATTGGAAATTACTCCCTATGGTTGAAAACTTAACTATTTGGTTTAAAAATGTGTCTCTAATGCTAAAAAATTATTCATAGTGTTTTAAAAATCCATCATTTTGGTTAAAATTTCTGCATATATCCAAAAAATGACTTTGAACTTTAATAATTTGAAGAGAAGTAGGATGAAAGTTTCGTTCCTACTTTTTTCCTCTTTCTTCAAGATCAATGTCCTACTTTGTCCTCTTTTTTGACGGACTGAAAAGAGACTTTTATGAGCATAATTTAAATTGGACGGCACTAAATCGGAAGCTAGCTGTATTCTAATTTTCCTGTGCGGTCCTTAAAACATGAAGGCCAAGTAAAAGAGTGCAAAAAGAAATTATAAAGAAATAAAAACAAGCAGGAAACTGCTCCTAATTTACCGGAAAGGCAAATAGAGAATGCAATCCAGGATGGCTACATGACTAGGAAAGACCGGGAAATGACTGGGAGTTTAATGACAGGGAAAAAAACCGGGAATTGAATAAAAAAACCGGGAATTTACTGGACTCAACCTAGACTATGGGAAATTCTACAAAAAAAAATCTGCCCGCTGCGCGGGCACGTTCTCATCGTGCGCTTCGCGCGCGGCTCGCTTCGCTCGCAAGTTTGAGCGCGCCTGGGGTGCGCGTCAACCGGATCTCGCGCTTCGCGCTCGAAGTTAATCTTACCTCGCGCTCCGCGCTCGGTTATGAATTCACCTCGCGCTGCGCGCTCGGCCTTAGTACTTCCCTACA
>WSXT02000017.1:1073083-1085830 GCA_011762715.2 Neuroterus valhalla
TCCGTTTCTAAGACGACAGTTGCCTACACTGTGAACGTAGCGTTCTCTGACAGGGAGAACAATTTGTCATAAACAGAGGCGTATTGTAGTACTACAGTTTGGCGCAACGAAGTTGCCTATAAGTGCCGCTATTGTACCGAATTTCTTTCCGTGTATCAGGACCTTTCGACTTTATTCAATGTATTCTCCTTAATGAGATTTTATGAAATGTTCTTTTAAACTAAGGGGGAAATTTTTCTTTTGAGTTTGGGAAAAAGTAAAGAGGGAATGTAAACCCTTCCCGAAAATTTGGAATTCGATATGATAGAACTTTCCTTACACAGGAGACATGTTCTATAAAGTGAGTACTTCAGGTCATATATATATATATTTTTGATGTATAAAAGGTTGTTAAAATGGGAAAGTATGCGCCGAGGTCGATAAAAGTGACAAACGCGAAGAACATTCGACAAGCCATCGAAAGCGCATTGACGAGTGCCAGAACACTTATGGGACGCCATTTATTTTATGAGGCTTCTTATCGGCATGCTGCCGGCCCATAAACACAACACCCTGTAAACGATACATTACTTGGCCATTGCATTACGCGTACACATTTTATCGAGGCTGTTGCAGGGTTGATTTAAAAAAAAAAAAAAAAAAAAAAGTTTTTAGCCCACCCATCATATTGAAAACACGCTCAATAATCTCGAAATCAAAAACTAATTTTGAACAAAAAAAATCCATTTCAACAAAATAGTGCAATTCTCTACAAAACAATTGAATCGTTTAACAGAAAAGATTAATTTTCAACCGGAGGAATACATCTTTAATTAATTTTCAATCAAGAGTTTAAATTTTTGCTTAGAAATTGAATTTTCTGCGAAAGACAAAAATAAAAAAATTGTGGAATCCTCAAGCCGAATGGATGATCTTATACATTAAAATCTATTTTTTAACCGTGAATGATGTTTTTTTGATAAAAAATTAATAATTTTTTGTAAAATCGTTCAATTTGAAACTGTGAAAGGTGAAATTTCTACCAAAAAATATCAATTTACAATGAAGAATCGTTCAGTTTGAAATCCAAAAAGACAAATTTTAATCCCGGAATCAAGAATGAATTTTAAACAAAAAATATCTATTTCAAACTAATAGTTGGAATCTCTACAAAGGTAATTGAATTTGAAAAAAATTGATATTCAGCCAAAGAGGATTTTCCTTGTCAAGAAAATATGAATTTGTAGCCAAAATGGATCACTACAATATGATTGTTGAGTTTTAAAATGTTAAACATGAAATTTCTACAAAAAAACAAACAGGAATTTTCAACCAAGAAAGATTTTTCATTAAAAAAGAAAAGTATTATCAACCAAATTGCTCACTGTTCTAGCTACCAAACAGTTAAATGTTTACCCCAAAAATATAATAGTATATAATGATATAATATAATATGATTTATTCGACATTTTTCCTCTTCTTAACTGAAAAATATTTTCCACCAAAAATTCACCTCTTTTGATGAATAATAATCAAATGAGTTGGTAGGGGATTTGACTATTCCGTTGAAAATTCTCATTTTCGTTGGAAATTTATATATTCGGATGTAAACTGGACTGTTTTGCACATAATTTCGTCTTTTTGGGGTAATAATCCTTCTATCACTTTAACATTGTTCTTTTTTTTCTTTGTCAAAAGTCATTTCTTCTGGTAGAAACTTCATATTTTTTTGTTCAAATTACTACTGTTTGATTGATTGGTTATTTGTTTTGGTTTAAGGTTTAACCATTTTGTTAAAGAATTTTCTTATTTCGTAAAATATAACTGTTTCCGATTCAAAATTGATTTTTTTTTATTGGGAGTATAAATGTGTTGTTCTGTTAAAACTTTCATTGAAAATATATCTCTTAGTTTGGTATGAATATAATCATTTTTGGTTAGAATAATAACTGTTGTTTTGACAATTATTCTGTTTTGATTGAGGATTCTACTGTTTTGTTTGAAGATCTTCCTTTTTAATAGAAAGCGACCTTTTTTGATTAGAAATGAAAATCTTCTCTAGTTGGAGAAGCAACTGATCCATTTTTTTTCGAGAATCCATTCTATATGGTTGAATATTTAACTAGTCGGTTGAAAGATAAAGTGATTAGTTGAGACATGATCTTTTTGTTTGATGATTCTAAATCTCTTCGAGCAATTCCTCGTACTGGTTGAAGATTTATCCATTTCGTTTAGAATTTAAGGATTCCGTTAAAAAGTCGTACATTTTGTTTGATAACTAAACTTGTACGTTGAAAATTTATCAATATTCTGTTTAGTTCAAAAGTAAACTATTTTGCTGGAATATCTTTTATTTTGTTTGGAATTTTTCCCAGTGAAGGTTGAAGATTCATATATTTCGTACGTAATATAAACATTTGGTTCATAATTATATTTTTTTGTTTGGTTGGAAATAAATTCCTCGAATGAAAATAAAATTATTTTGTTTTTAGTTGAAAATGTAATTATTTAATTTATAATGTACGTATTCCGTTTGAGAAAAGTTTTTTTGTCTGACAATTCATTTCCTCAGTTACAAATGCCAATATTTTGAAAAGAAAATCCATTTTTTTATCTGAAAAAAGGATATGGTTGAAAATTGATGACAAAAACTGGAGTACATGTCGCATAGGCGCGGCCGTTAAAGCGACGGACGTTGAGGTGCAGGATGTTTAGGCGCAGAAAGTTTAGGCACAGGACGTTTAGGCGATGGATGTTTATGCTCCAGGACGTTCGGGCGCAGGACGTTCAGGCAATGGGTGTTTAGGCGCCAGGACGTTCAGGCGCAGGATGTTTAGGCAATGGATGTTAAGGTGCTAGGACATTTAAGCGCCAGGACGGTCACATGCGAGTCGTTTAGATGCCAGGACGTCCAGGGGCTGTGATATTTGAAGCCGATATGTTTCATTCTCCTTCACGTATGCAATAATCATTCGGTCAAATATTTAGGGACCCTAAAAAGAGCCGATTGTTTCTTCGGTGAAAGACCTTTCTAGGGCCACCAGATATTCAAACGAAAAATGAATGCATACGTAAACCAAAATAAAATATCTCGACGTCAAACATCTAAGCGCTTAAATATCCTGGAGCCGAAACGTCCCAGTGCCTGAACGGTGGCGTGCAACCGGCGGCGCCCAAACTTCACGTACCCTAAAAAAGAGCAGATAATGATCGATAGAAAGTTACTCTCCTCAGTGCCTGGCTGAAACAGCATTACATAACAATTATTATGTTTTTAATTGAAAATTTACCTATTTAATTTCGAATGTGTTTATTACGTTTGAAATGACTTTTTTGTCTGACGATTGATTTCCTTAATTACAAATTCGATTAGTTTGAAAAAAACTCATTTTTTTGTCCTCAAAAAGTGATTTGGTTGAAAATTGGTCTCTTTCTCAAATTAGTAATATTTTTTGGTTCGAAATTTAACTATTTTGTTGAAAATTTGGCATTCTGTTATCAAAATTCATTGTTTGGCATAAACCCTATTTGTTGATAATTATTCGTCTACTTTCTTGAAAATGCAATATTTCCCTTCAAAATTTTGAGGTTTCAAATAATCTTTAATTGCATTCAATATAGCATCTACAATGATTTTGATTCAGAACATCTCATTCCCCTAGTTCGGTGAAAAATCTTCTCAGTTATTGAGAATTCCTGAGTATGGAGTAAGCATTTGATTAAACATTAATTAAGTTATGGATAAGAGGTACATGGAGTAACATCGCAGCCGTTAAGGTGCCGGCCGTTGAGGCGCAGGATGTTCAGAAGCAGGATGTTCAGAAGCAGGATGTTCAGGCGCAGGATATCCAGGCGCAGGATGTTCAGGCGCCAGGTCATTTAGGTGCAAGTAGTTAAGGCGCAAGATGTTTAGGCGCCAGGTCGTTTAGGCGCAAGTCGTTAAGGCGCAGGATGTTCAAGCGCCAGGTCGATGAGCTCAAGGCGTTTAGGCGCTGGGATGTTTTATTTTTGTTAATGTATGCAATAATTATTCGTTCAATTATTCAGTGACCCTTAAAAGGGCCCATTGATTCCCCAATAAATGACCTTTTGTAGGGCCATCAGATATTTGAAAGAAGAATGAATGCATATGTAAATAAAAATGAATCATGCTAGCGCCTAAACATCCAACGCCTAAACATCCGTCAGGCAATGATCGATAGAGAAAGTTCCTCTCGTCAGTGCCTGGCTGAAACAGTGTTACATAACATTCTTTATGTTTTTATTTGGAAATTTAATTATGCAATTTAGAATGCACGTGTTTCGCTTGGAATGAGTTTGTTTCCTGACGATTCATTCCCTTACTTACAAATTCCAATATTTTGCAAAAAACCCTTCTTTTTGGTCTGAGAAAATAGTTTGATTGAAAGTCGGTCTCTTTCTCAAATGAGAAATATTTTCTAGTTCGAAATTCAACTATTTTGTTGCTAATTTGTCTTTTCGTTCTCAAAATTTGTTTAATGCCATAACTCCCATTCTTTGGTTACGCAATATTTTCCTTTAAAATCTGGAGGGTTCAAATAATTTCAAATCGCATTCAATATAGCATCCACAATAATTTTCATTCAGAACATCTCATTCCCCTAGTTCTGTGAAAAATCTTCTCATTTTTTCAGTTTTTGAGAATTCCTGAGTGTGCAGTAGGCGTACGGGTGAATATTAATTAGGTGTTAAATAAGGGGTACATGAAGTATAGTTGCAGCTGTTAAGGCGCTGGATCAGGTGCTAGATCGTTTAGACGCAGAACGTTTAGACGCTGGGATATTCAGGCGCAAGACATTTAGGCGCCGGGATGTTCAGGCACCAGGATTTTTAGACGCTGGTTTGTTTGACGTCGAAATGTTTTATTATGGTTTGTGTATGCAATAATTATTCGTTCATGTATTCAGTGACCCTTCAAAGGGCCCATTGACTCGCCAGAAAATGACCTTCTTTGGGGCCACCAGATCGTCGAAAGAAGAATGAATGCATACTCGAATAAAATGAATGATCCTGGCGTCTAAACGTCCTGGCACCCAAGCATCCATCACCGAAACATCCAGCGCCTAAACATCCATCACCCAAATATCCAGCGCCCAAACATACATCGCCTTAACATCCAGCGCCTATACGTCTTGGCTCCGGAACATTCAGCGCCTAAACATCCTGACACATAACATCATCACCTAAACATCCAGCGCCCAAAAATCCACCGCCTTAACATCCAGCGCCTAAACATCCAGCGCCTTAACGTCCTCTCGCCTAAACATTCTTCAACCGAACATCCAGCGCTCAAACATCCATCGCCTTGAAATCCAGCACCTAAACGTCCTGCTGCCGAAACATTCAGCGCCTAAATATCCTGGCTCCTAAACATCATCACCTACACATCCAGCGCCCAAAAAACCATCGCCTTAACATCCATCGCCTTAAAATCCAGCGCCTAAATGTCCTAGCGCCCAAACATCCATCACCTTAAGGGGATGTTCTGGTCTTCTTAGCCAAAAATGAAGCAAAGTTTGCTGATTTATTATGGGATAATGGAAAGACTTACAAACTTCCGGTTTTGATTGTTTCATTAGGTCTTGTTTCTAGAAGGCAAGAAAAATTTTTTTCCGCCAAGTCTACAGGACGACAACCTATTTCCAATGAATTTTTATGGAATATTATCTAAATTATGGCCATCTGAAAAAATTCAATTTTTACTAACTTTTTGCAACTTCAATCTTGTTAAAAAATCATTATTTGACGATTGTTTATACCCATTTTAGGTTGGAGTTATACAAAAAATCATACACTTCCAGGAAAACTTTAGTAGAAGTAAATCGGATCAGTAGATATTGAGTTAGGCTTGGCAAGATGTTGAAAAGAGTGTTTTCGAGAAAAACACGCCTTTAAAGTTTAAGTCTCAAAAGCACGTTTCATGAGTACCATCATTCGAGAGGCTTCAATCCAAAAAATATGCTTCGGATCAAAAAATCCTTTTCCAAACGTATTCTTGACATCCCTACCTTTCATTTAAGCAACAAAAGAAAATGATTTTTTTGCAGAAAAAAAGCAAACATCATCACCTTAACATCAAGCGCCCAAAAATTCATCGCATCAACATCCAGCGTCTAAACGTCCTGGCGCCTTAACATCCAGCGCCTAAAGTACCCGGCGCCCAAGCATCATCACCTAAATATCCAGCGCCTAAACATCTATCGTCCTAATATCCAGCGCCTAAATATCCTGGCGCCTAAACATCCATCACTCCAATATCCACCGCCAAAACAACCATCACATTAACATCCAGCGCCTAAACATCATCACCTGCACATCCAGCGCCCGAAAATCCATCACCGAAACATCCAGCGCCTAAACATCCATCACCCATTTATCCAGCGCCCAAACATCCATCACCTTAACATCCAGCGCCTATACGTCCTGGCGCTGGAACACTCAGCGCCTCGACATCCTAGCACATAACATCATCACCTAAACATCCAGCTTCCAAAAATCCATCGCCTTAACATCCAGCGCCGAAACATCCAGCGCCTTAACGTCCTGTCGCCTAAACATCCATCACTCGAACATCCAGTGCTCAAACATCCATCGCCTTCACATCTAGTGCCTAAACGTCTTGGCGCCTAAAATTCCATCAACCAAATATCTATCGCCCTAACATCCGTCGCCTTGAAATCTAGCACCTAAACGTCTTGGCACCGAAACATTCAGCGCCTAAATATCCTGGCTCCAAACATCATCACCTAAATATCCAGCGCCCAAAAATTCATCGCCTTAACATCCAGCGCCTAAACATCCACCACCCTAATATCCGCCGCCAAAACAACCACCACTTCAACATCCAGCGCCTGAACGTCCTGGCACTGAACCATTCATCACCTAAACACCGTGGTGCCTAAACATCATCACCTAAACATCCAGCGCCCAAAAATCCATCGCCTTAACATCCAGCGCCTAATCGTCCTGGCGCTGAAACATTCAGCGCCTAAATATCCTGGCTCCCAAACATCATCATCCAAATATCCAGCAACCAAAAATTCATCGCCTTAACATCCAGCGCCTAAACGTCCTGGCACCTAAACATCCAGCGCCAAAACTACCTGGTACCGGAGCATCATCACCTAAATATCCAACTCCCAAACATCTATCGCCAGCGACTGAACGTCCTGGCGCCTAAGCATCCATCACCCAAATATCCGCCGCCCAAACAACTATCACTTCAACATCCAGCACCTGAGCGTCCTGGCACTGAACCATTCAGTGCCTAAACACCGTGGTGACTGAACATCATCACCTAAACATACAGCGCCCAGAAATCCATCGCCTTAACATCCAGCGCCTAATCGTCCTGATGCTGAAACATTCAGCGCCTAAATATCCTGGCTCCCGAACATCATCATCTAAACATACAGCGCCCAAAAATTCATCGCCTTAACATCCAGCGCCTAAACGTCCTTGCACCTAAACATCCAGCGCCTAAACTACCTGGTACTTGAGCATCATGAACTAAACATCCAACTTCCCAAAAATCCATCGCCCTAACATCCAGCGCCTAATCGTCCTGGCGGTGAAATATTCAGCGCCTAAACATCCTGGCACCTAAACATCATCCCCTAAACAACCAGCGCGAAAAAATCCATCGCCTTAACATCCAGCGCCTAAACGTCAAAGCGCCGAAACATCCTGGCACCTAAACATCATCCCCTAAACAACCAGCGCGCAAAAATTCATCGCCTTAACATCCAGCGCCTAAACGTCAAAGCGCCGAAACATTCAGCGCCTAAACGTCCTGGCGTTGAAACATCCAGCGCCTAAACAGATCTCTACTAATTCTGAGAATAGATTAAGGTCGTGCCCTCAGGTGAAAGGTGGAAAATTACGGAAAACCCCTCATTTTTATTGAAACACGTGTCGAAAGAGAAATGCCTATCCCACATATCTGCAGGTGTATCGTACTACCCCATGTCACATTTGCGAGGACGTGTGTATGGGTGTGTGTGTATGTGTGTTATCAGGATACGCAGGCAAAGCCAGCATACAAGTCGCGGGGGTTGGTCGGACCCCACGGGGGTGGTGGTGAGGTAGTCATGACGACCGCAGCGACCAATCATCCGGAAGTAACGCAGCGCGAGATAACTCTGCATCCAATCAGGTTTAAAGGGGTGAGGGGGTGGGGAGAGGATTTGCAGGTTGGGTGGCCATGCCACGCACCCTACAGCTGCCCTCGCGAGACGCTATTCACCCCCGCAGAGAAATTTCACTGAACGAGGGTAGATACAAGACGACATAAGGCACGTTCCTTGATATCTGGGGGAACCCCTTCTGATTTCTCTTTTCCCTCAATTTTTTACCCGGAATTTATAACTCCGATGATTTTATGACTAAATGGTCCGTTTGACTCCTCGCTGCTTTTATTTCTTTTTTTTCCTTTTTTATGTTGATTATTTTTTTATTGAAAGTATAAATGGAATTCAGACGAAATTTCTTCCCATGTAACGTAACGTTGAAAGTGGTTGGGGAGGGGTTCATGTTTTGTTACGTTCTGTTATGTGGGGGAGGGGGGAATTTTTTTCACCTAATAAGCTTACATTTTTTAAATATTTCTGAAAAATTACAGAGTGGTAAGAATGTCTGAAATTGATTTGGAGACGTTCATAAAATAGAAAATTACGATTGTTAATAGAGGCAGAAGCTACCGATTTGATTTTTTTTTTTTTTTTTTTGCAAATTAAAGCTAACTTTATTCTCCAGAGATTTCTTGATGCCGATTTTGAAAATAATAAATTATTCTTCACTTCATTTATACACAACTCTGGCAAAAATCGTGGAATTTAGGATATTGTTACCACATAACGACGCGATTGATTCGGAGTGATTGATATTATTGCTGAATAAATGAATAATCATTAGACAAACTTAACCTAACAAATTATTTGAAAATTTTAATTGTTATGAACAATCGCATTGTTATAAACCCTGGTAAGTGGTTTTTGAGTAGCTTTGGATACATAATAAGCAATATTGGTTTTTAGTCCAATTCAGAGTGACACAGGAACATATGAAGACAAAACGGAATATATTTCTGATTGTTACAAACAAATTTCATAAATAAAGGCAAAGTTTGAGCGATTTAGGAGTGTTTAAGGTACATTTTTTTTGTAATTTATCTACCACAATCACAAAATTCTCTTAAAATTGCAACATAGTTCATTGCAACATCACTTTCAAGACAAACAAGGCACATGTTATTGAAAAGTACCTCAAACACTCCAAAATTGCTCAAACTGTGCATTTGTTTATATAATTTGTTCATACCAATCACATTTGTCATAAAACGACAATATATTTCAGAAAAATATCACTACCAAGACTAACAAAGTACGTTAAAAAAAAAGTAACCGAAACTCTAAGAAATTGCTCAAACTGTGGGTTTGTTCATAAAATTTGTTTATACCAATCACAAAATCGTCATAAAATTGCAACATAGTTTTTTGCAACATAACTATTAAGTGAAACAAAGCACATTTTATAAAAGTACCTGAAACACTGAAAAATTGCTTCAACTGCGCATCTGTTCATAAAATTTGTTTACAACAATCACATTTGTCATAAAAGGACAATTTAATTGTGAGAAATATCACTAGCAAGACTAACAAAGTACGTTTGGAAAAATAGAAACTGAAACTCTTAGAAATTGCTCAAACTGTGCATTTGTTTATAAAATTTGTTTATACCAATCACAAAATTGTCTTGAAATTACAATAAAGTCCATTGCAACATCACTCTCAAGTCAAACAAATCACATTTTAATAAAAAGTACCTCAAACACTCAAAAGTTGCTCAAACTGCGCATTTATTTTCAAAATTTGTTTGATAACAATCACATTTGTCATAAAATGACAATAAAATTGAGAAATATATCACTAGCAAGGCTAAAAAAGTACGCCTAATACAAAGCAAAAATGTAACTGCAATTCTCAGAAATAGCTCAAACTGTGCAATTGTTTGTGAAATTTGTTTATAACAATTAAGTTTGTCATAAAACGACAATATAATTCAGAAAAATATCACTAGCATGGCTAACAAAGCACATTAAAAAAAAGTAACTGAAACTTTTAGAAATTGCTCAAACTGTGCATTTATTTATAAAATTTGTTTATTACAATAAGAAATATATTCTGTTCGGTCTACATATGTTTTTATGTTGCTTTATGTTCGATTGAAAACGAAAATTGCTTATCAAATATCCAAAACCTCCTAAAAATCACTTACCAGCTTTTATGACAATGAAATAGTTAATACCAATTTGTTAATTTTTATAAACTATTAAGTTATCTTGAGCGAATGTTTATTTATTGATGCAGCACTAATATTAATCATCTCGAATTAATCACGTGTTACTGTGGCAACAATATCTCAAATCTCTGGATTTTTGTGAACTTTTTGTATAAATGGAGCGATCAATATTTTGTTATTTTCAAAATCGGGTAAAATTTTTTTTCAATGGAAAATGTAACTATAACTTTTCTGGTAAAAAATTATCTTTCAAATTAAAAATTCAACTATCTAGTTCAAAATTGATCTTTTCAATTGAAAATCCAAGTATCTGGTTCAAATTCCATGTATTTCGTTGAATCAAAAATAAAAATTCATAAAATTAAAATTAACTTTTCGATATAAAAATCATCTTTATGGTTGATAATTTAACTATTTGGCTTGAATCTGAACTCCATAGTTCCAAAATATTTTTTTTTCGTTGAAGACTCATCATTTTAGTTAAATCTTTAACTATTTTTTGGAACTTCGTTTCTTTTGTTTAAAAATAATCGTTTTTGGTGAAGAGATGATCTTTTTTGTTGAAAATTCATCCTTTTGGGTTGAAAATGGAAATGTTTTATTTGAAATTTATCTTTTCTGATTGAATTTGACTATTTTGTATTTTCAATTGAAATATTTTTTCGTAGAAATATCAACCGTTACATGTTTCGTTCAGCATTCATTTTTTCGGTTGAAATTAGTATTTTTCTGTGGAGAATAAACTTTTTGAACTGATGATATAACTATTCCACTTTCTGTTAAAAATTAATATTGGGAATTATTAATGTTGAAAGATTATTTATTTTATCGAAAATTAAATAAACAATGTAAATGTAAAAATTAAATTATATAAATATATAAGAAATTAAATGAAATCAAAAAATTCTAATAAATACAAACATAAATTTATTCATATATAAATCAAAAAGTATTAAAATAATTATATTTATCAAAAATATTATTTTTTTTAAAAGACAAATTTTTTAGTAAAGGTGGATCTTCTTGCTTGAATTGTTAAAAATTGATGTAATTTATTTATTATTTGACTTTTTGGATAGAACATTATTTTCTTCGGTACAAAATTAATTGTTCTGTTTGAAAAAGAAAATGTTCAGTTAAAAATTCATCTTTCTTGGTTGAAATTCAACAACTTAGTTGAAAGTTGAATTATTTTGTTGAAAATCCATTTTTTTCTGAAATTCACCCCTTTTGTTGAAAATTCAATTTATTCCATTTTTATTAAAAATTTATTCTTCAAGGGTTAGAAACTAAAGAAATCAACTATTTCCCTGAAAGACGAACTATTTGGTTGCAATTTTTTTTTATTTATTCATTTTGTTTTCTTTTTTAGTCTTCTTGGCTTCAAAATTAAATATTATTTATGAAAATATTTATAAATAATAATAAATAAAAATAATAAAACGTCATAATTTATATTATTGTATGTCGGAAACTGTGGATTAAATAACCCTGGAAGAATCTAATTTTTGAAAAAAATTCTTCTTACCTATATTTGATTAAAAAAAACATTGACAGATATACATAACATAACAAATAAAATCATAATTGATGATCTTCTTTCACATTCAATGATTATTCTTCATGATAACTGATCTTCAGCGAAAAATGTTAACATAACCTTAAATTGCTCACAAATAGTAAATCATCTTTGACTAACTTACTAAGTAACTAAGAGTTTAAAAATCCAAAATCTTGTACGGATTGCATTGATGAAGGCTTTGAAATATCTATTCTCAGTTTAGAATGCTAACATAACCTCAAATTGTTGAAGTTATGAATCTTCTTTGAAATATAATTTTTTGTAATAGAAATTCTACTTTCTGATGAAAAACACCTACATGATCTAAACTTGCTAAAATTTTGAATCTTGCCAAAATATTAATGACGATTGCTTTTAAGTACCAATCATTAGTGTTGAACCAGCCCTCTGCGACTCCCAAGCTTTTGCATGGTAAGCATCCGTAAATATATGACTGGATTTCATTGGGGTTAAAAAATTCCGACAGAGAGCACGTCGGCGCATCGGCCCTGTTTTTACATTATCTCCTATCGGAAATTGAACAAATAATTGATAAAATGTTAATTTTTATTAAAAGGATAATGTAAAAACTAACAGACATTTAATAGTATTTCTAGAGGAAAAAAATCTCATCAATACTGATAGGGACAGAAAAAAAAAGTTTGAGTACATATATAGATTCCCACATACATTGAATTAATAAAGTGATAAATTGAAAAAATTATTCACCTAAAAAAAAGTTTGTAAATAAATAGTAATCGACTGCGCTCTGGAGTTTTGGTTTTCTGCAGTTTTCCTCTCCTCTGGCCGAATGTTCAGGCGAATGCGAGCGTTTTAAATTAAAAATCCGGCTGCAGACGGTAGGGCTTTCAAAGATTAAAAATCCC
>WSXT02000017.1:1085930-1101612 GCA_011762715.2 Neuroterus valhalla
TATTCGATCGTGCTCTGGCACCCATTTTGAGGGACCAAAAATACAAGTCGAGTTCGTTAATCTGATGTTTTGGATCGAAAATAGCAGAGGGGAAACATTTTGAAAAATTTTTTGGATTTTTTTTTCCAAGACCCAAAAATTCTAAGTAAGGTTTCTTGTAGTAGGTGAAAAATGAAACGATTTATCCTTATGATTTTTTTTTATAAGAACAAAATTGTCAGAGTCTTGGCATTTTCAAAATCCAAAAATATAAAAGAAAATGAAAATTTTTAGCCAAATAACGTAAGATTGAAAATAAAGTCAGAGAGCAAAAATGTTTTTTCTTGGGAGCCCTACAAGATCGTATATTCGACTTTTTGAATTTTCTCAAAAAATCGAAAATACCATTTTTTTATCGCACAAAAAATAATGAAAACTTACCTGTGAACTCGATAACTTTCGAAAGAATGATTATATTCGATCGTGCTCTGGCATCCATTTTGAGGGACCAATAATACAAGTCGAGTTCGTTAACCAGCGGTTTTGGATCAAAAATAGGAGAGGGGGAGCATTTTAGAAATTTTTTTGGATTTTTTTTTCCAAGACTTAAAAATTTCAAGTGCGGTTTCTTGTAGTAGGTGAAAATTGAAATAATTTATCCTTATAACTTTTTTTGATAAAAGCAAAATTGTCAGAGTTATGGCATTTTCAAAATCCAAAAATATAAAAGAAAATGAGAATTTTTGAACAAATAACGCAAGATTGAAAGAAAGTCAGAGGGAAAAAATGTTTCTTCTTGGGAGGCCTACAAGATCGTGAATACGCCTTTTTATATTATCTCAAAAAATCGAAAATTACATTTTTGATCGCACAAAAAATAATGAAAAATAATCTGTGAACTCGACAACTTCCGAAAGAATGATCGGATTGGATTGCCCTTTGGCACTCATTTTGAGGGACCGAAAAGACAAGACGAGTTCGCTAACCAGCTATTTTGGATGAAAAATCAAAGAGGGAACCAAAATTCGAAAATATAAACGAAAATGAGAATTTTTACGCAAACGACGCAAGATATGAGAAAAAGTTTGAAGAAAAAGAATGTTGATTTTTGGGAGCCTTCCAGGAGGATCTTTGCAACTTTCCGAGTTTTCTAAAAAAATCAGGAAATTAAATTCGGTTGCACAAAAATTAGTGAAAAATAGAAACATTCATTTTTTGATCAAACTATGTGAGATACGGAAAATTTGAATGGACTTCAATTGTGCACCAAAAAAGGATCTAAAAATTTCTTAGACTCAATTTTTTGATAGGGCAAGTAGTTTTTGCCTCATTTATGAAAGAAGCATATAAAAAATGAGAAAAATGAACTTTTGGACAATTGACACAAGCTGAGGAAAAATGAAATAGACGCAAGTTCTTTACCAGGAAAATATCTTCAAATGCGTTTTCAACGTCTTTAACAGGATATATATTTTTCATTTTATTCTGGAAAGATAACTATAAAATTGTAATAATAAAATTTCGAAAAAATGACTAAAGCGAACACAGAAGATTGATCGAGTGCGCAGCACGAGACACGCAAAGATAACGTATTCGTTAAAGCCAGAGAAGCTTTAACAAAAGAGAATTCGCACTCATCAGATTGAAGTAGTCGACATTTCGCTTTTGAGTTTAACAGGCTTTTTATACAACTGTAGGGAGGAGGTACAAAGGCCGAGCGCGTAGCGCGAGGTTAATTCATAACTGAGCGCGGAGCTCGAGGCAAGATTACCATCGAGCGCGAAGCGCGAGATCCGAAGTTCGCGCGCCCTAGGCGTGCTCAAACTTGCGAGCAAAGCGAGCCGCGCGCGATGAGAATGTGCCTGCGCAGAGGGCAGATTTTTTCCTCTAAAAATTCCTCAAAAGTTAGTTGAAGACGCTTGAGGTTAGGATCTTAATATTGACGAAGAAGTGTAGTATCACGAAAAGTGAGCTATTCTATAAAACAATTTTTGACAGAATTTTATAGCCTGGGTTCGACATTCTCTGTGTAGAAATTTTGATGGGGTATTGTTGAGCCCCTGAAGGGATTTTGGAAAGCAAAAGCAAATTGCTTTCTTTGTTAAGAAATGTCCAGGGCGAGCGGTCAAAGTCGACCCGATACACGCGACTTGTGTGAGAGAGGGAAACTCAAAACTAAAATAACAACTTTAATTACGCTTGAAATTTATTTTCGATTGTTTCAATAAAAAGAGCAACACAAAAAGTATCGGAAGGTTTAAAAACCTCGATTTTGATTTTTCTAGAGTAAGCCCCCTTTCTTCGGCGCACGTCACACACTTACACACACACAAACACACACACACACAAACACACACACACACACACACATATATAAGATGACATGAAGAACTGCTCTTCAATTCTACTAAAAATTATTGTTTAAACGCGCGACAACTCCTCTGCTCTTTTGATTTCCGCAAAAAATTATTTCCACGGATTTTCCTGAATAAAAAGAACCACGAATACCTGACTACTTTGTTTTTATTGTCTCTGTCAGTTTCTTTCTGTCCTCTTTTATTTTATTTTTATGATACGTTCCACACACCACAATCCGCTTTTGTGGCTACGCCACAGTCCGCGGTGCAGTAGCGGTTTCCGGTAACGCGCTTTATGCGCGATGGGCACGGCTGATTTCGAAATTGCAAAACATTTTCACACTCTTGTGATTTCAGCGGCTCGCTCTGGAATCTGCTCTTGCACATTCTGTCTCACTCACTCTGTTTAACGTGTGTATTCCCAGTAGTGTAACCAACATGGTTCACTCAGTGGCCGCGCAAGAATAATACAAATTCATAGGGTGTAAACATTTTTATAATCGTATTCTTTATTATTATACCATTAGGCCAAATTCATTCCATGTTAGGCGTAACTTGTTTGATTTAAGCCTTGGTGCACCACTGAGGATAAGGGTATTCATATAGAAAGATTGAGTGATGGATGTGAAGGAGAGGGGAGAAGGAATGAGTTTAAGATTGTTCTAGAAGTCTAAGGAGAGATTGAGCTTGAACTTTGGTTAGAAGTAGATATTGAATCTCATGGTAGCTACGAGTAGATCTGATAATCAATGTGGGAAGACTGAGGAACGATACTAGAGGAAGGATTATCATACTTGAAGATATGAATGGCTGGGTTGTAATTCTACCTGAAGGTAAGGACAGAGTACATGGCCATTCCGGAAACCTGAGAACGAACGGTGACGAGATAAAATCAATGGGCGGTAACATGGCACATGGCGAAAGAGGAATTAATATTGACGACATTATATCCATGTTTGAGAAACTAAAGAATATCATGGCTGATGTTTGGATGATATAATTGCTGAAATGCTAAAGATCGGTCGTGGATAGTTTGTGTAGCTGAAGTTATTGATGAATATGTGCGCTGTAAACAGTGAAGTTACAAAGGATTGGAAAAAGGCGATAATCGTCTGAATCTAAAAAGGGAAGCATGAAGAAGCCGACTGTACTATTTATAAAGCAATCAGCCTTCTGGGAACAGCAAAGTAAAGCATCTGGGAAGTTCAATCTGGATTTATGCTAGAAAAATCATGTCCGAATCAGATATTCAGCTTGAGACAGCGCAAAGAAAAAAGTTCGAGTAAAAATGAAAAAGTTTCCAATACTGTTGTTTATCCGTGAACAGCTTTTGACAAGGTTGACAAAGGTAAACTTTGGTACGTCTTGAAAGAGTATGGGGTGAGTGGTTAGAATACTTGACTTCATTGTAAGTCTCACATCCCGGAGCTAATGATTCCATTAAAAGTCTTGAATTACTGAAAGATGATGCAGAATTTTCTGCTTCAATTCTGAAAAAAACGTCATAACTTTGATAATGTTGTTGAGAATAGTAAGAAATAAAATTTTTCGCAAAAAAAAGTAAGATTCAGAAGAGAATTCAATGCGAATGCGTTCGCCTTTCATCTCACTGTTTAATTATCTGCAGCATTTAGCAAAAACTACCCTTGGTTGACGCGCACGAGGGTGAAGTCATTAAATTATTCCGGAGAGTGGATCTTAAAACACTCCATTGCAAGCGATACGAGCGTTCTTCTGAACAAGCGTCAAGAATTTTTCTAATCTCTGAATTTGAGGAATTTCTTTCCTGATATCAAAAACACATGAAATTCAGAGTCTGAAAATATGTACGGTAAAAAAATGTGTATTCCTTTCAAGATGTCCCAAAACTTAGTTCTATGTACCTTGTTGAGAGCTTTTTCCAGCACAACAAAACCTCAAAAGAATTGTTTGTTCAAGCTCGAACTCTTATCTGTGATCTGCCAAAAGCTGACTGCCTGATCCGCTCATGATTTCCCTGGCATAAATATATTATAGACTTGCCAGACCATTCCCTTAATTATTCCCGTTATCTTATTAATAAGTATCAATAAACGACTTTCCCCAATCATTTGGAACTCCACCTCTCACAGCACACACAATCATGAATTCGCTCAGCTACACAAACGACTATTTTAAAGCCAGTATTCCTTTCCTCGATCTTCTCAACCCATTTCCGGAATCATTGCTCAGTTCCTTCAAAATAATTTTGCATTCTTGTATCTCATTCCGTTTTGACTGCGTTCACTCCGATTGCGTTCACTTTACTCCTATCTTTCTCTTGGTACGTCTAATCCTCGCTAGCATACATCACAGGAGGTGTAAGCACAGAATTATATATCGCGATTCTAGCCTAATGTGTTACAAAAGTTGAAAGCGGTAATCATCAGATTGATCACATATGAGAAAAAGAGAAAGAGAAGAAGAGGAAGAGTGAAATAGCATTTCGCTTCAGGATTCAGAAACATCTGCTAAACGATAAAGGACGTCGCGATTCAGTGACTCCAAAACGGTCCTTCAGAATGCAACGAATGCGACCGTGTCGGTAAACAGAATCGGTCGGTGGAACGAAGACCCGTAGGCACAGGTCGTGCTTCGCGAATATGCCCCCAGCCCCCAGGCTTCCGATTCAAATTCATTCGGATCCGAAAGAGAATGTCGGTAACAGAAGTGGCGATGACTTTTATAAAAAACAAACTACACACACACGAAACCTCTGCAGTGCTACTGGCGAGTTTAATTTTTTCTTCTTTTTTCCATCTTTTCAGCAAAAAATGTTGATATTTTAGCTTTCGTTTTGCTAGAATCTAGAAAAGCTGAGCGAGTTTAATTGGAATCAATTTAATTCGCAATTTTGCACTTGAATTACTTCTACAGAAGTGCAATCTACAATTTCTATACAATCATGGACAGCAACACAATACAACAGGACTCATCAGAATGCAGTCACTGACTGCCTTGACTGCCACTGATTGTTTTGACTGCAACTGACTGTCTTGGATGATACTTACTTCTTTGAATGCTTCAACTGATATTGACTATATTAGCTGCCACAGACTGTCTTGGATGACACATAATGCCGTAGCTTCCGATGACTGTCTCGGCTGCTACTGACTGCGTTAACTGCCATTGTGTATATAATTTGTCACTAACTGTCATGGCTGCCATTGACTGTCTTGGTTCACACCTACTGCCTTGACTTTCATTGACTGTCTTGGCTACTACAAACTATCTTGGCTACCACCGACTGTATTGAATCCACTATTTTTTGAGGCTGCCACTGATTGTTTTGACTGACATTCACTGTCTTAGTTACATTGACTGCCTAGATTCTACTGACTGTCTCAGCTGCTACTTACTGCGTTAACTGACATTGACTATATTAGCTGCCACTAACTGTCTTGGCTGCTGCTGCCTTGTTTGGCTGACACTCACTGCTTTGACTGCCACTATTGTCTTGGCTGCTACAACTTATCTTGGCTATCACTGACCTGTATTGAATCCACTATTTATTGAGGCTGACAATGGTTGTTTTGACTGAACTTCAATGTCTACGTTATATTGACTGCCTTAACTTCCACTGAATGTCTCGGCTGCTACTCACTGCATTAACTGCCATGGACTATATAAGCTACCACTGACTGTCTTGGCTCACACTTACTGCCTTGACTGTCTTTTAATGTCTTGGCTACTACAAACTATTTTGGCTACCACCGAGTATATTGAATCCACTATTTGTTGAAGCTGCTACTGATTGATTTGACTGTCATTCAGTGTCTCGGTTATATTGACTGCCTTAGCTTTCAATGACTGTCTCGGCTGCTACTGACTATCTTGGCTGACACTCACTGCTTTGACTTCCACTGACTGTCTTGGCTGCTACAAACTATTTTGGCTACCACCGACTGTATTGAATCCACCATTTGTTGAGGCTGCTACTGATTGGTTTGACTGTCATTCAGTGTCTCGGTTATATTGACTGCCTTAGTTTTCAATGACTGTCTCGGCTGCTACTGACTGTCTTGGCTGACACTCACTGCTTTGACTTCCACTGACTGTCTTGGCTGCTACAAACTATTTTGGCTACCACCGACTGTATTGAATCCACCATTTGTTGAGGCTGCTACTGATTGGTTTGACTGTCATTCAGTGTCTTGATTATATTGACTGCCTTAGCTTCCACCGATGTCTTGGCTGCTACTTACTGCGTTAACTGCCATTGACTGTATTAGCTGACACTAACTGTCTTGGCTTCTAATGACTGTCTTAGCTGAAACTCACTGCTTTGACTGTCACTGGCTGTCTTGGCTGCTACAAACTATCTTGGCTACCACCGACTGTGTTGAATCCACTTTTTGTTGAGGCTGCCACTGATTTTTTTTTACTGCCATTCACTATACTGTTTATATTGACTGTCCTAGCTTCCACTGACTGTCTCTGACGCAACTTACTGCTTCAAAGGCTATTGACCATATTAGCTGCCACAGACTGTCATGGCTGTCACCTACTGTTCTTAGCTTCCGCCAACTTTCCTAAATTCCGCCAAATTTTTTTGGCTCCCACCAACTACTTCGGATGTCACTGAATATCTTAGCTGCCACCTACTGACTTGGCTGCTACTGACTGTCTAGGTAGATACTGACTATGTTGGCTTTCACCGTCTGTCTATATTTGTCGATGGCTGTCCATATCTGTCACTGACTGTCCTGGATGTCACTGACTGCAATAGTAGTCACTGTCTGTCTTAAGTGCCACTAATTGATTTAGCTGTCACTATATGTCTTGACTGCAAGTGATCGTCTTGACGATATTGACTTTCACTAATTGACTTGGTGACAAATGCTGTCTTGATTGTCTTAGTTGACAGCTATCATCTTGAATTACACTAATTTGTTGGCTGTTACTAACTGTATTGAAATACACTGTTTGTTATGTCTGCTACTGACTGACTTGGCTGTCACTAACTGTCTATATATGCTACTGACTGTCCCAGATGTCACTGACTGCCTTGGTTGTCATTGACTGCTTCGACTGCAAGTGATTGTCTTGACTGTCAACGACTGCATTAGATATCACTGGCTCTCTTGTCTGCTACTCACTGTCTTGACTACCATTGACTGCTTCGGCTGTCACTGAATGACTGGACTACCACTGACCACCTTTGCTGCCACTAACTGTCTTAACTACAACTGACTGTCTTGGCTGTCTTGAATGTCTCGACTGTCTCAGCTGCCACTGACTGTCCCAGTTTCCGCCGACTGACTTGAGTTACAGGGATTATTTTGACTAATACCGACTGTCTTGAACCACCCTGATTGTCATGACTGCCACCGACTGTCTCAGCTACTAGTAAAAAAAGAGTGAGGGAAATGCTCTCTGGAAAAAAAAAATTCTCATAATAGGTAAAACGAAGAAATACCGCACAAAAATGAGAGGATAAATTTTTTCAAATAAAATAGATTCCTGATCTATGCACCGTTCTATGTCATGTTCAATTTTCAAAATCTCTTAGTTTCAAGAATTGGGAGTAATATTATTGTATTTTCAACAAATTAATAATTCTTTTAACGAATTGCCATCGAATAATTTGATGTTAAACTGAGAAAGATCATACATTTAACAGAAATGGGATAGATAGAATCTCAGTTGAAAATTCATCCTTGTAAACAAAAACATGATTGGTTGAGAAAGTAGAGCAGTTCTCAACTGAGCTGTTTAATCATGAACTAAACAAGATGAATTGCCAACTAACAATTTGAGTGAGGACTACTTTCCTGAAATAAAAGACGACATTCCAAACAAGTAAACATTTCGATTTTCAGCCCTAACGTATAAATTTTTTAAAATATATTACAATATATTATAATTGTGAACTGAAAAGTTTGATTTTTAATTTGGAATTTTGAACTTTCTCAATATAAAGGATCAAATTTTTCCTAAAAAGAGAATAATTCAATTTCCACTTGCATAAATAAATTTTTAACCAAAGGAACGAAGTATTAGCAAAATAGTAATATTTTTCATCAGAGAGATTCCACTATTTTTTTGAAAACTCGTTTTCTTCTTGTGGTTGAAAATTATTTTCCACTGGGAATCCAATGAATAAATTTTTGTACAAGAATTCAGTCGAAAATTTATGTGTGTTAGAAAAAATTGAATTTTCCTGTTAAAAATTTATCCATTTGGTTATTGTTTTACTATTTTGTTAAAGATTGTCTCTTTTTATAGTTGAAATTTTTCTTTCAAATTAAAATTAGGTTGCTCTATTTTTTGTTGAGAACTGATGTTTTCTGAATAAAAACTTTACTATGTGGTTGAATATTTATGTGTTTTGTTACAATATAATTTTTATGGTTGAATAATCTGGACACATATTATAATAATTCTACTATTTTGTTGAAAACTCGTCTTTCTCTTGTGGTCGAAAATTATCTTTCACTTAAATTAAATTACTCAATTTTTTATCGAAAATTGAACTATCTGAACTTTTTTTCAAATTACACAATTTTGTTGAAACTGTGTTTCTCCCATCAATACTCCATTAAGGTGTCACCCATCCGAGTTGGAACCATACACAACTATGCTTAACTTCTCTGATCGCAAAAGCTCAATATTCATCAATTTGTAAATCACTCAAAGAATTACTGGTCCCATTTGAGTGTTAAAAAAATTGATAGACCGTATGAAGCAACCGGTTGAGAGATACTATGATTCAGGAGCAACAGAATTGTCAGGAAGAGAAAAAGGTCTCGATCTACGAGGCGTTAAATCCCATGGGAATCCCGTGGTGCGTTTTGTGCTAAGTCGGTCAGCTTCACGTATAGGCCATCCGAGCGAAAAGATCACAATACCATCAGGATCAATGTAAACGGATCCACAAAAATTAGCCGCCCTCTATGCTAATAACGGTTAATCGACCATAGCCGAACACGACCCGCAGAGCCCGATTTAGGAAGAATAAACGCGATGTGTCGTAACAAAATGTAACACACGAAAATAGTTTTAGCTCCTTTTTGTCGCTCGATTTCACACTTTTCCGGACTCTTTACCCTTGGCTCTAAACAGACCTGCTACAAAGTGATAATCCTTTCAGGGAGTGAAATAGAGACCATCTTGTGTAAAAATGTTGATGGGCTCCCATGCAGAAATGGGAAGCGAGATTTAGTGGGGCCCTGTACAGTTTTTCTTATTTTCGATTAAGTGATCCATCTGTTTAGGTGCTAATTATTCGCTAGTGAGCAGTTATATTTGCTTGTCAGCCGTTAGTTATTTATTGGCCAGTCGCTAGTTATTTTCTAGCTAGCTGCTCGTATTATGCTGGTCAGATCCTAATTATTCGCTTGCCAGCTGCTAGCGATCAGCGAAACAGCAGCTATTTATTTGCCTGAAAGACACTTGTTAATTTCTAGCTATCTGCTAGGGTTCTGTTGGTCAGCTTCTAGCAATTAGCTAGCCAGCCGCTGGTTTTTTGCTTGTTGGCCGTTAGTTTTTTGCTAGTGAGCCGACAGTTATTTTCTAACTATCCACTAGTGCTATGCTGGTCAGATGCTAGTTATTTTCTTGCTAGCCGCTAGTGTTATGTTGGTCAGATGCTAGCAATAAACGAGTCAGCTGCCGGTGTTTTTCTAGGCAACCTCTAGTTGTTCGCAAGTCAGCCGATAATTATCCTCTAAATATCCGCTAGTGTTACGCTGGTCAAATTCTAGCAATAAGCTGGCCAGCCGCTGGTTTTTTCATAGTCAACCACTAGTTATTTGCTTGTACACCGATGAATATTTTCTAACTTTCCACTCTTGTTATGCTGGTCAGATGCTAATTATTTTCTTGTAAGCCGCTAGTGTTATCCTGGTCGGTCTCTAGCAATTTTTCTCTAGCAGCTAGTGTTATGTTGGTCAGTTGCTGGCAATAAACGAGTCAGCTGCCGGTGTTTTTCTAGGCAACCTCTAGTTGTTCGCAAGTCAGCCGATAATTATCCTCTAAATATCCGCAAATGTTATGCTGGCCAGATTCTAGCAATTAGCTGGCCAACCGCCAGTCTTTAGATAGTCAGCCACTAGTTATTTGCTAGTCAACCGAGGATTATTTTCTAACTATCTACTCGTCTTATGCTGTTCAGATGCTAGTTATTTTCTTGCTAGCCGCTAGTGTTATCTTGGTCAGATGCTAGCAATTATTCTCTAGCAGATAGTGTTATGTTGGTCAGATTCTAGCAATTAGCTGGCCAGCCGCTGGTTTTTGCTATTCAGCCACTAGTTATTTTCTAGTCAACCGATGATTAGTTTCTAACTATGCTGTTCTGCTGGTAAAATGCTAGTTATATACTAGCCAGCTGCTTGTTATTTTCTAGCCAGCGGCTAGTGTTATGCTGTTCAGATGCTAGTTATTGGCTTGTCAGCTGCTAGCAATTATCTGAACGGCAGCTACAATTTTGCTGGTCAATCGCTTGTTATTCTACAGCTAGTTGCTTGTGTTAAAAAGGCAGATGCTAGTTTTTCTTTATCAGCTGCTGGTTATTTACTTGAAAGCCGCTTGTTATTTTCTAGCTACATGCTGGTGTTCTGCTGGTCAGCTACTAGCAGCTAGCTAGACAGTCGCTGGTTTTTTGCTTGCTGGCCGTTTGTTATTACGCTAGTCACCTGACAGCTATTTTCTAACTATCCGCTAGTGCTATGCTGCTCAGATGCTAGTTATTTTCTAGCTAGCCGCTAGCGTTATTCTGGTCTGATACTAGTTATTTTCTCTCTAACAGCAAGTGTTATGTTGGTCAGATGCTAGCAATAAGCGAGCCAGCCGCTGGTTTTTTGCTTGTCAGCCGAGAGTTATTCACTATTGAGCCGATAGGTATTTTTCAGCTAGCCACTAGTGTTATGCTGGTCAGATACTAGTTATTTTCTCTTTATCAGCTAGTGTTATGATAGTCAGATGCTAGCGTTAAGCGAGCCAGCTACTGGTTTGCTGCTAGTCAGCCGCTAGTTATTCGCTAATCAACTGATAATTATTTTCTAAATATCCGCTATATGCTGGTCAGATACTGATTATTTTCTAGCTGACCACTTGTGTTATTGTGGACAGATACTAGTTATTTTCTCTCTAGCAGCTAGTTTTATGTTGGTAAGATGCTAGCAAAAAGCGAGCCAGCCGCTGGTTTTTTGCTGGTCAACCGCTAGTTATTCACTAGTCCACTGATGATTATTTTCTAACTATCCACTCTTGTTATGCTGGTCAGATGCTAGTTATTTTCTTGCTAGCCGCTAGTGTTTTCCTGGTCAGATGCTAGCAATTTCTCTCTAGCAGCTAATGTTATGTTGGTCGGATGTTAGCAGTAAACGAGTCAGCCGCCGGTTTTTTTCTAGTCAACCGCTAGTTGTTCACTAGTCAGCCGATAAATAATTATTCTCTAAATATCCGCTAGTGTTATGCTGGTCAGATTCTAGCAATTAGCTGGCCAGCCGCTGGTTTTTTGATTGTCAGCCACTAGTTATTCACTAGTCCACTGCTGATTATTTTCTAACTATCCACTGTTGTTATGCTGGTCAGATGCTAGTTATTTTCTTGCTAACCGCTAGTGTTATCCTGGTCAGATGCTAGGAATTTCTTTCTAGCAGCTAGTGTTATGTTGTTCAAATGCTAGCAATAAACGAGTCAGACGCCGGTTTTTTTCTAGTCAACCGCTAATTGTTCACTAGTCAGCCGATAATTATTCTCTAAATATCCGCTAGTGTTATGCTGGTTAGATTCTAGCAATTAGCTGGCCAGCCGATGGTTTTTGCAAGTAAGCCACTAGTTATTTGCTAGTCAGCAGAGGATTATTTTCTAACTATTCGCTAGTATTATGCTACTCAGATTCTAGCAATTAGCTGGCCAGAGCTGATTTTTGCTAGTCAGCCCCTATTTATTCGCTTGTCCACCGATGATTATTTTCTAACTATCCACTCCTGTTACGCTGGTCAGATGCTAGCAATAAACGATCCAGCCGCTGGTTTTTTTGCTAGTCAACCGCTAGTTGTTCGCTAGTCAGCAGAGGATTATTTTCTAACTACTCGCTAGTGTTATGCTGATCAGATTCTAGCAATTAGCTCGCTATCCTTTGGTTTTTGCTAGTCAGCCAACAGTTATTTGCTAGTCAACCGATGATTATTTTCTAACTATCCACTTGTGTTATGCTGGTCAGATGCTAGTTATTTTCTTGCTAGCCACTAGTGTTATCCTGGTCAGATGCTAGGAATTTCTTTCTAGCAGCTAGTGTTATGTTGTTCAAATGCTAGCAATAAACGAGTCAGACGCCGGTTTTTTTCTAGTCAACCGCTAATTGTTCACTAGTCAGCCGATAATTATTCTCTAAATATCCGCTAGTGTTATGCTGGTTAGATTCTAGCAATTAGCTGGCCAGCCGATGGTTTTTGCAAGTAAGCCACTAGTTATTTGCTAGTCAGCAGAGGATTATTTTCTAACTATTCGCTAGTATTATGCTACTCAGATTCTAGCAATTAGCTGGCCAGAGCTGATTTTTGCTAGTCAGCCCCTATTTATTCGCTTGTCCACCGATGATTATTTTCTAACTATCCACTCCTGTTACGCTGGTCAGATGCTAGCAATAAACGATCCAGCCGCTGGTTTTTTTGCTAGTCAACCGCTAGTTGTTCGCTAGTCAGCAGAGGATTATTTTCTAACTACTCGCTAGTGTTATGCTGATCAGATTCTAGCAATTAGCTCGCTATCCTTTGGTTTTTGCTAGTCAGCCAACAGTTATTTGCTAGTCAACCGATGATTATTTTCTAACTATCCACTTGTGTTATGCTGGTCAGATGCTAGGAATTTCTTTCTAGCAGCTAGTGTTATGTTGTTCAAATGCTAGCAATAAACGAGTCAGCCGCCGGTGTTTTTCTAGTCAACCGCTAGTTGTTCACTTGTCAGCTGATAATTATTCTCTTAATATCCGCTAGTTTTATGCTCGTCAGATTCTAGCAATTAGCTGGTCAGCCGCTGGTTTTTTGATAGTCAGCCAATAGTTATTTGCTAGTCAGCCGAGGATTTTTCTTTTAACTATTTGCTAGTGTTATTCTGGTCAGATTCTAGCAATTAGCTGGCCAGTCGCTGGTTTTTGTTAGTCAGCCACTAGTTATTCGCTAGTCCACCGATGAATATTTTCTAACTATCCATTCTTGTTATGCTGGTCAGATGCTAGCAATTTCTCTCTAGCAGCTAGTGTTATGTTGGTCAGATGCTAGCAATAAGCGAGTCAACCGCTGGTTTTTTGCTGGTCAACCGCTAGTTGTTCGTTAGTCAGCCGATAATTATTTTCTAAGTTATGGTGGTCAGATGCTAGTTTCCTTCTAGCTAGACGCTGGTGTATTTCTGGTCAGATGCCTATTATTTTCTAGTTATTTCCTTATTTCCTATCATTTCAGGCCCCTGTAGCGTTCATTGATTTCATGGATTTTTCATCAAATAACAGGACACTTTACACGTTCCTGAAAAGTGTCATTGAAACGTTCCAGCAAAACTTTCTAAGCGATGGACATTTTGAACATACTGGGCACGTGCCTGGAACGTTACAGAAACTTTCATACATTCTATGCTATCAGGGTGGTTATAATTCAACTGTAGTTGAAAATAATTAGCAACTTTCCATCAATGATGTACATATTGAACCCAGATTGACTAGTTTTGGTTCCGGAGACATCTGGACGTTTTTTGGTAGCGCTCGCTCCTAGCCTAGGGGGCGCAGGTAGCAGAAGAAGAATATGAAGAGGAAGAGGAAAAGGCCAAAAGGGGCACCACCGTGGACGTCCCGTGGCGAGAGACTGTGACTAAATCCATGGTGCCCATGCAGTGTTTACACTCGAGATGATGCCTCCTAATGCTAATACGTCGCGTCGCGCTAATGCCCTTGGTTCTGGTTTCTTAATGCTCAATCGCAATCCAATGAAAAGTGTATGAATGGCAAGCGATTATCAAGTCGAACGGGCGCCCTCAATGTGTCCGTCGAGGCGTCCGTGGTAACCCCGCTGTGGTAACCGCCGTCGATCGTACCAAATGGTACAAATCTCTTTCTCCCTCCCCTCTCCCCCCTTCAAATTCTACTTTTTTTCTCTTTCTCTTTCTCTCTTTTTTCTTTTGCATTTTCAGTTCCTATCTCCAAATGTCCGTTCTCTTTCCATATTCCATATTCTCTTCTCAGTAGCAGTCGTTACTTTTTTCTTTTCACGCAATTTCAACAGATTTATTAAGGATGTTCTTTACTTACAGTCAATCTTGAATTTCGATAATCTTTTTAATGTTTTTCAAAATTGACCAAAATATATCTTTTGATAATTGCTGCGTATTTTAAAGGAAGCTTTTGAATGTGTTTTAGAAAAAAATAATTCAGGCTGGAATTGTTTATTTATCAGAAGTCTTTTAGAGTTGTAGAGTTTGCTTCCTCGTTTTGCACAAGTTACAATCCCAATCCAATTCTTATCTAAAGGCCCCGTATTCTTTGGAGAATTCTCTGCAATTCTATTCGGGTAGGTTTTTTTGGAAACATAATTTGGAAATCATAATTATTGTAATTGTTATAATAAATGAAAGTTCAAATTCCGATCAATACTGCCCAAATACATTTGTAGAGAATCCTCCCAAAAATTGCATGAGGCCTTAATTCTCAATTCCCAACTAAAAAGGACCTATTCCCAAACAAGGATGAAATCCTCAAATTCTCAGTTCTAAAAATTGATATTTGGAAAAAAAGGTGCTCTTAACTTCTCCAAATTGAGAAATATAGACGGATTTGCATGTGCAATAACATCTTCAACAAAATAATTGAATTTCAAACCGAGAACATCAGTTTACTATCAAGAAGATTAATGTTGCACTAGAACTGAAGCATGTGCGATAAGGCGGTCCAAAAAATTTTTTTTTGAATTTTTATGCAAAACGCCCGGAAATTTGTTCAAATACACGGAAAAATAAATGCATTCTTTTTGTTTTGAAAGAAAAAATATTTAGAGGTGCCGCAAGCCCCGTGAAGTTTAAAACGTATTTCCCATAAGAAAAAGAGATGTTTTTGTCACAATTGGTCACAGAATGCAAATAAAATATTACTTTTCATATATCACCCCCATAAGTCTGTTTTCTAGGGTCCCCAAAAACCCCCATAAGTGCAAAATGGGGTTATCGAGGTTTTGGCGCTAATTATGATTTTTTTTGCCGTTTTTTTAACGCAGATTGTTTCAAATACATGAAATATTACTTTATACTGATAATTAGATTTTTATTCAAATTGTTTAAACAATTCATTATTGTTTTTAGCAACTTTCTCTTAGAAAAGGGTTAGAAAGTCAAGGTTT
>WSXT02000017.1:1101712-1113818 GCA_011762715.2 Neuroterus valhalla
TATATTCTATATTGTTTATCTAGCTCATAACTCGAAGTCTTATATTCACGGAAGGGTTATACAATTAGGTTTCGGATAAACTTGATTTCGTCATATTTTATTTGTAAAAAATGTTTGAACAAATTATTATTTTTGAAAATTTTTTACCCAAAAAGTGTTTTCCACTCAAGGGAGAAGAAAAATTTCAATAAAGAAGCCTCTGAGGTCATCAATCATCAGCTGGATGAATCCAACCTTTTTTTCGACTCATTTGAGTTCCTATCTACTCATCCAATTTTCCTTTCCCGGGAGAGGTTAGGTCACGAGACATTGCACAAGTTGTTGCCGAAAACCCAATTGCTTGCGACACTGCGTCAATCCCCTTCAAAAATTGAAATCGGGATTTAGTAGGAACCTGTATAGTAATCCCTATTTCTAATTCTTCTCCTTTTCTCTTCTCCTCTTCTCGCCTTCTTCTTCTCTTTTCTTCTCTTATCCTCTCTTTTCTTTTCGTCCCCTCTTTTTCTCTGAAACCTCTTCCCTCCTCTACCCTAAACTCTCTTCTACTCTTAACTCTATTCTCCCATTCTTCTCTATCCTTATTCTTCTCTCATTTCCTTCTTTTCTTCTACTTCTCTTCCCTTTTCCTCTATTTCCATCTCTTCTGTTTTCTTTCCCTCTTCTTCTCTCCTTCTCTTTTTCTCCTAAGTCGCTTATTCTCTTCTTCTCTGTACTCTTTTCTTCTATTCTTCTCTTCTACCCTTAACCCTCTTCTTCTCTTAACTCTATTGTTCCCTTCTTCTCTTCTCATTCTCTGCTTCTTCTCGTCATTCCTTCTTCTTCTCTTTTCCTCTCTTTTCTTCCCTTCTTCTTTTCTTTTCCTGAGTCTCTTAAGTCTCTTATTCTGTTTCCCTTTAACTCTCTTCTTCTCTTAACTCTATGCTCCCCTCCTCCTCTTCTCTTCTTACCTTCTTCTTCTCTTCTCTTTTTCTTCCTTTTCTTTTCTTCTCCTCATCTTCTTTTGAGTTTCTTATTCTCTTCTTCTCTGAACTATCTTCCTATCCCCTGCTATTCTTCTCTTCTACTCTAAACTCTCTTCTTCTCTCAACTCTATTCTACCCTCCTTCTCTTCTCTTCTTACCTTCTTCTTTACTTCTCTTCTCTTTTCCTTCCTTTTCTTTTCTTCTCCTCATCTTCTTTTGAGTTTCTTATTCTCTTCTTCTCTGAACTATCTTCTTATCCCCTGCTATTCTTCTCTTCTACTCTAAACTCTCTTCTTCTCTTAACTCTATTCTACCCTCCTTCTCTTCTCTTCTTACCTTCTTCTTTACTTCTCTTTTCCTCTCTTTCCTTTTCTTCTCCTCTGCTTCTCCTGAGTCTCTTGAGTCTCTTATTCTCTTCCTCTTTGAACTCTTTCTTCTCTCCTTCTATTCTTTTCTTTTACCCTTTACTCTCTTCTTCTCTCAACTCTATGGCCCCCCTCCTTCTCTTCTTATTCTTCTCTTTTCCTACCTTTCCTTTTCTTCTCCCCATCTTCTCTTGAGTCTCTTATTCTCTTCTTCTCCGAACTATCTTCTTCTCTCCTTCTATTCTTTTCTTCTACCCTTAAAGCTTTCCTTCGATTCAATCTATTCTCCCCTCCTTCTCTTCTCTTTTCTTCTTCTCTTCTTCCCTGCACTTTCTTCTTCTCTCCTTGTGGTCTCCTCTTCTACCCTTAACTCTCTTCTTCCCCCAACTCTATTCTACCGTCCTTCTCTTCTCTTCTTATTCTTCTCTGCTTGTCTCTTTATTCTTCTCTTCTTACCTTCTTACCTTATTCTTCTGTTCTCCTTATTTAGATTAGATTTATCACTCCATGTATACCCTCTCGGATTTTTACATATCTATATTCCCCCCTCCCACAAGAGATCGTCAGACATTGATCCCTTCAACTCAAATCCTTTTCCGAAATCCCCAATAACCCCAACTCTCATAATAAGCCTCCAAACAATGCCTGACGTACTCAATCCTGTGAGATTTTTAATCTCTGAAACCCCTACCGTCTGCAGCCGGTTTTTTTATTCAAAACGCTCGCATTCGCCCAAACATTTGGTCAAAGGAGAGGAAAACTGCAGGAAACCAAAACTCCTGAGCGCAATCGATTATCGACAGATGAGTTTAGATGCAGACATTCGATAGCATCGAATGCCTACACCGATCCTCGGCGTCAAATCTCCCGCTCGACAGTAATTAAACATGGTGAAAACGCGACTAAGCAAGTATCCAGAACAGTTACCCACCCGAGCGCTAACCGCGCCCGTTCATGCTTGACATTCAAGATCCCGCCCAAGTCGGAAGTTACCACGCAGCTACTGCCGTGGGTCTTCTTCTGTTCTCTTTACCCGCCTTTTTTCTCTTCTCCTCTTCTGTCCTCAAGTCCCTTATTCTCTTCTTCTCTGAACTATCTTCTTCTCTCCTTCTATTCTTCCTTTCTACCCTTGACTCTCTTCTCCGCTTAACTCTATTGTCCCCTTCTTCTCTTTTCCTCTCTTTTCATTTCATCTTCTTTTCTACTCTTCCTCTCCTAAATATCTTATCCTCTTGTCCTCTGGACTATCTTATTCTCTTCTTCTAGTCTTCTCTTCTACCCTTAACTCTCTTCTTTTCTTGACTCTATTCTTCTCTTCTTCTCTTCTCTCCTCTTCTTATTCTTCTCTTATTTTCTTCTTTTCTTCTTCACCTTCTTCTCTCATTCTTCTTCTTATTTCATTTGCTCAACCCTCTACTTCTCTTCTAATCTTCCACTTCTTCCCTTCACTAATTTTTTTTATCTTCCTCTCTCAACCTTCTTATTTTCTCCGTCGCTTCTTCTCTACTTCACTTCTTACCTCCTTCTCCTCTTCTCCTTTACTCTTTTTCCTGTCTTTCCTCTTTTTCTCCTTATTCTCTCATTCTCTTCTTCTCTGAACTCTCGTCTTCTCGTCTTCTCTCCTTCTATTCTTCTTTCCTACCCCTGACTCTCTTATTATCATAACTCAATTCTCCCCTCCTTGTCTTCTTTTCTTATTCTTCTCTTCTCTTCTTTTTCTCCTTCTTCTTTTCTTCTCTTAACTCTTTGTATCTCTTCGAATCATCTTCCTCCATTTCTCTTATTCTCTTTTTCTCTTGAGTCTCTTATTCTTTTCTTTTTCCTTCTCTTCCATTCTTCTCTTCTACCTTTAACTCTCTTCTTTTCTCTTCTTTTTCACCTGCTTCCTTTATTCTTCTTATTCTTTTCTTCTCTAAACTCTCTTCTTCTCCCTTTTTCTTCTTCTCTTCTCCTCTTCTCCTCTTCTTTTCTTCTTCTATAAAAATGTATCGAGTAATTTAAAGAACAAAAAGACGAATGTTTATAAAATTAGTTGGATTTTTAATATCGAGTAATTTATAGAACAAAAAGACGAATGTTTATAAAATTAGTTGGATTTTCAATAGATAAAAATTAACTGTTATAGAAACAAACCAAATTTCAACTAAACCGAGGGATCTGCAGGCAAAATAATTAAATTGATTGTCATCAAAAAATATATATTCTCAACAAAAATAGGAGCTATTAAGTTTTCTGTTAAAATTATAATTTTCAACCGAAAAAGAAAATCCCCAAACCCGCCATAAAAACATATTGATTATTAGAACAAACATTTGTGAATTTAACGAAGAATGGAGTCATTTTTTGAGAGAGAAAAAATCAGAAAAAAAATTTCTCAACAAGGCATAAATTTTTGAGTAAGTAGGGTTTCTGCAATTAAAAAATGAATTCTAATAAAACTGTGAAACTTTTCCCGAAAACGACGGTATATCCACAAAATTGTTGATTTTCAACCTTAGAATATGAATTTTTTACAAAAAATTGAATTTAATTTTTAATCAAAAAAATTTGTTTAGTCATGCAGGAAATAAATTCCATCTGATATGTTCAATTTTTCCCGAAAAAATTAAGTGTGAGAGAAAAAAATTGTCAACTAAATTGATGAATTTCCCAGGCAAAGAGAAGAATTTTTAACTAGAGAGAATGTGTTTTATCAGAAAAGAAGAATTTACTCGAGGAAAATTGAATTTTCATCCCAGGAATCATAAATTAATATTCATGATATTTATCATCTTATTTGGAAATTGATATTTCCGCGTTGAAAATACAACTATCATGTAATGAATTCGTCACTACGGTATATAATGGTATGGAAATCTTCTCTTTCTGCTGAAGATTTATTTTTGATTTCGTATATTATTCCAATTATGGTTAAAAATGAAACAGCTTTTTGAAAAATCTTTTCTATTTTCGATTGAAAATTAATGCTTCCTACTTTTTCTCCCAATAATTACCTCTTTAGGGTCAATTATTATTATCTTTATTATTATTATTTCTTTTTATCACAAAGTGTAACTATCTTGTTGGAAAATAAATCTTTTCTTGTGGAAAACCAATAATTTTGATGGAAATTCAAAGTTTTGCAGTTGACAATCGAATTCTTCGGTTCAAAATAAAAGCATTTTGTTTTTAACTCTGTTAAAAATTTGTATTTTCCAGATTGGATAAAATCATTTGAGATTTAAAATCAAAATATTTTTTGCTAGGGAAATTATTCTTTCTTAAGATTCATTATTTGAATCAGGATTAAACCATTCTAATTGTGGTTGAAAATGTAAATATTTGTTAGAAAATTCGTTTTTTTTTTGTTTGGAAATTGATGTTACTAACTGAAAATTTAAATAACCCATGTATGGTGTAAGTGTCTCTCTTTAGTTGGAATTGATTCTGTTGTTTAGAACTGATATTATTTGCGAGAATTAATGTATTTTGGGTTAACATTCATATTTTCGGAATGAAATCCTAACTTTTTGATGGAAAATTTATCTTTCTGGCTCGGAAACTTTATATTTGGATAAATTGTGGTCTTTTCCTTTGTAAATTTATCTTTTATGGTAGGAATTTCATCTTCCACGGTAAAAAATGCTACTGTTTGGTTGAAAATTAATGTACTGCGGACCAGAATTTGACTAATTTGTTAACAACCTTGTTTAGTAATTTACTGAAGTGTCTCGATGAAGAGTGGGAATTTGGCGGGATTATTTAGGATAATACAAAAATACAAATATTTGGAAATGCTAGAAATGTTTAGCCTGCAGGGTCTGCAAATATGACTAGGCCATGACATACACGCAGCGCTTGGCTGCTTTCGAATCCTAACGCTGACACAAAGATTTACAAAAGTAACAAAAGAGTGATTGGTCTCATCTCGAAACACATTTCCCACGTTCCCTCTATGAAAACACGTTTTAATGACTAAGGGAAAGAGCTTTGGAGAAGGGGTTCGAGATGTGATCAAAGATTGATATAAAACTGATTAGACATCCCGGTATAGATGGCGAAACAAGAATCAATATTGGAGATATATCTGTAATTAAGAAACTGGAGGATGGTACGGTTGCTGATCTAGATGGAATTATCGTTGAAATACTTAGGAGCGGTAGTGGATACTTGTTTGTGTGGCTAAGTGGATTTATGACTTCGTGTGCTGTGAAGGGCAAAGTTCCAAATCATTGGAGGAAAGCGATTGTCTTCCCATCGTACAAGGAAAAGGGTGATAAATGTGATGAATGTGTTTACCAATAATACAGCAATTATCCTACTGAGTCGCTGTCAACGAGAAAAAGAAGGCCTACTCGGAAGCCTTCAATACTTTAGGTGAATCAGTAGAGAAAGGACTAGACTATAAAAGGATTCTAGGGATTAATAAGGGAAGCGAAAATACTAGTAGAAGCAAGCAATGATGAAGTCAAAGCCAGAAAAGATACACAAATGCAAGATGATTTTGAGAGAAACAATACAATTTTCTGCATATGTATCACAAAGACTAGCAAATAAAGTGATAGCACTCAGGTAGTTGGAATCAAGAATGCTGTTGGTTAAATGGTATGGGATTCAGACCACTCGAAAGACAGAATGAGTTATTCCTTCAAGGACTTGTATGGAGATCAGACCTCGTAGCATAAGAACAATGAAACAGAAGATGATATGTTGGACAACCTGATCGTAGATGGCGAAAGAAAAATCAATATCGAAATTATATCTGTGATTAGCAAACTGGAGAATGGTACGGCTGCTGGGTCAGATGGTATTACCGCTAAAATACTTAAGAGTGGTGGTGGATATTTGTTTGTGACGATAAGGGAATTTATGAAAACGTGTGCTGTGAAGGGTAAAGTTCCAAATGATTGGAGGAAGGCGATTATTGTCTTATTGTACAAAGAAAAGGGTGATAATTGTGATGAATGAGTTTTCCAATAATAGAGAAATTATCTTACTGAGTCGTTGTCAACGAGAAAAAGAAGGCGTACTCAGAAACATCAAATATTATAGGTGAATCAGTAGAGGAAGGACTGGGCTAGAAAAGGGTTATAAGGATAAAAACAGAGAAGCAAAAATACTACTTGAAGCAAGCAATGATAAAAATCAAAGCGGAAAAAGATACAAAAATGCGAGAAGATTTTGAGAGACACAATAAATTATTCTTAATATAGGTTAAAAACACTAGAAAATAATGTGATGGCACTCAGGTAGTTGGAATTGAAAATGGTGGTGGTGAAATGGTATATCGACAATATATCCGTAATTAGGAAACTGGAGAATGGTACAATTGTTGGTTTAGGTGGTATTATCGCTGAAATACTTGAAAGCGGTAGTAGATATTTGTTTCTGTGGCTAAGTGGATTTTTGACTACGTGTGCTGTGAAGAGTAAAGTTCCAAATAATTGGAGAAAGACGATTATTGTCTCATTGTACAAGGAAAAGAGTGATAAATGTGATGAGTGAGTTTACCAATAATAGCGGAATCATCTTATTGGGTCGCTGTCAACGAGAAAAAGAAGGCGTAATCGGAAGCCCTAAATATTATAGGTATAATCAGTAGAGGAAGGACTAGGCTAGAAAAGGATTTTGTGGATTAAAAACAGGGGAAAAAATACGAGTTGAAGCAAGCAATGATGAAATCATAGGGGAAAAAGATACATAAATGCAAGATGATTTTGAGAGACACAATAAATTATTTCGAATATGGGTCACAAACACTAGGAAATAAAGTGATAGCTGCTGGTTCAGATGGTATAACCGCTGAAATACTTAAGAGCGGTTGCCGATACTTGTTTGTGTGGCTAAGTGGATTTGTGAATACGTGTGCTGTGAAGGGTAAAGTTCCAAATGATTGGAGGAAGGATGATATTGTCCCATTACACAAGGGAGAGGGTGATAAATGTGATAAATGAGTTTGGAAATAATATAGAGAAATTTTCCTACTAAGTCGCTGTAAAAGAGAAAAAGAAGGCGTACTTGAAAGCTTCAAATGGTATAGGTGTAATCAGTAGAGAAAGGACTTGGCTAGAAAAGGATTCTAGGGATAAAAACAGGGAAGCAAAAATACAAGGTGAAGCAAGCAATGATGGAATCAGAGCGGAAAAGGTACAAAAATGCAAGATGATTTTGAGAGACACAATAAATTGTTCTGAATAAGGGGCACAAAGATTAGGAAATAATGCAATAGCACTCAGGTAGTGGGAATCGAAAATAATGGTGGTGAGTGGTATGGGATTTAGACCGATCGAAAGGCAGTATGAGTTATTTCTTCAAGGGCTTGTACGGAGTATAGGCCCTTGAGTATATGAGTATAGGTTAGTGGATTTATGAATACGTGAGCTGTGAAGGGTAAAGTTCCAAATGATTGGAGGAAGGCGATTATTGTCCCAGTGTACAAGGAAAAGGGTGATAAATATGATAAATGTGATAAGCGACTGTACCAATAATGGCAAAAGAAGAATCAATATTGAAATTATATCTATAATTTAGAAGCTGTAGGAAGGAAAGGCTTCTGATTCTGATAGTATTACCGCTGAAATTCTTAAGAGCGATGGTGGATACTTGTTTGTGTGGCTAAGTGGATTTATGAATACGTTGCTGTGAAGGGTAAAGTTCCAAATGATTAGAGGAAGGCGATTATTGTCCCAGTGGGCAAGGAAAACATTGGTGAATATGATAAATGTGATAAATGACTGTGGCAATGATGGCGAAAGGAGAATCAATATCGAAATTATATCTGGAATATATCTGGAATTAAGAAATTGAAGGATGGTACGGCTTCTGGTTCTGATAGTATTACCGATGAAATACCTAAGAGCGGTGATGGATACTTGTTTGTGTGGCTAAGTGGATTTATGGATACGTGTGCTGTGAAGGGTAAAGTTACAAATGATTGGAGGAAGTCGATTATTGTCCCAGTGTACAAGGAAAAGTGTGATAAATATGATAAATGTGATAAGCGACTGTACTAATAATGGCAAAAGAAGAATCAATATCGAAATTATATCTAGAATTAAGAAACTGGAGGAAGGAACGGCTTATGATTCTGATAGTATTACCGCTGAAATACTTAAGAGCGGTGGTGGATACTTGTTTGTGTGGCTAAGTGAATTATGAATACGTTGCTGTGAAGGATAGAGTTCCGAATGATTGGAGGAAGAAGATTATTGTCCCAGTGTGCGAGGAAAACATTGATGAATATGATAAATGTGATAAATGACTGTGCCAGTGATGGCGAAAGGAGAATCAATATCGAAATTATATCTGGAATTAAGAAACTGACGGATGGTACGGCTTCTGGTTCTGATAGTATTACCGCTGAAATACTTAAGAGCGGTGGTGGATACTTGTTTGTGTGGCTAAGTGGATTTATGAATACGTGTGCTGTGAAGGGTAAAGTTACAAATGATTGGAGGAAGGCGATTATTGTCCTAGTGTACAAGGAAAAGGGTGATGAATATGATAAATGTGATAAGCGACTGTGCCAATGATGGCAAAAGAAGAATCAATATCGAAATTATATCTGTAGGAACTGGAGGATGGTGCGGCTGCTGGTTCAGATGTTATTACCGCTGGATTACTTGAGGGCGGTGGTGGATACTTGTTTGTGTGGCTCAGTTGATTCTGAATACGTTTGCTGTGAAGGGTAAAGTTCCAAATGATTGGAAGAAAGCGACTAGTGTCCCATTGTACAAGAAAAAGGGTGACGACTTTGACAAATGTGATAAATGACTGCACCTGTTTTGGCGAAAGAAGAATCAATATCGAAATTATATCTGTAATTAGGTCACTGGAGGTTGGTACGGCTTCTGGTTCTGATAGTATTGCCGCTGAAAAACTTAGGAGCGGTGGTGCATACTTGTTTGTGTGGCTAAGTAGATTCATGAATAAGTGTGCTGTGAAGGGTAAAGTTCTAAATGATTGAAGGGATGCATCAAACGGACCATGGAGATAACATAACAGTTTCCTGTGCTTTTGCTGATCTGACAAAAGCTTTCGACAAGGTGGTTCAGAGAATTTAGGAATTAAAACCTTTAACATCAATATCTTAATATACAAATATAGATTAACAGGCCAAAACAGAGACGGATATTCTCACTGGCAAGACTCAGGTGTTCAGTTAGTCGTGGAGGCTGAGGCATACGCTCTGGACCCACTCCGTCTGGTTGCGGGTTCTGTTCCCGCCTAGCACTCTCGAGGGGTAATGTAGAGGAGATTTTGGTAAATGTAGAGGACAGGTATCATGTAGAGACTCTCATACTCATAAAGGGAAAAGTTAATAAACAAATATTCCAATCCCGCTGGAAGGACTTCTTTTCAGAGAAAGTAGACAAAGAGAGGAGTCCGACGCGTCTGCTGAAGAATTTGAGAAAGAGAGAGAAAGAAGAGTATAGTGTAAAAGGGGTTGAAGGGGTTGAAGGGCTGCAACGTATGATATTCATATTCTTGGCAGAGGTTGCCTGGAGGAGGTTCGTCGTTGGATGGGAGGAAAGTGGGATTGGCAGAGGAGTGTTGGGGCACTGGTGCAGACCAGCGCAGCGGCCCAGTGGAGGCAAGCGTGGTATTCTAACCCTTATATAGTACACATATAGATATCAGGCAGAGGGTTGTGCAGAGCCTCAGTCTGGTTGCAGAGGAACAAGAGGGACAAAGACGAACATTATACATGGAACGACGAGAGCAAGAAGGAAGAAAAAGTTCTTTGGGAAAGAATGACGAGAGGGTGGCTTGACGCGAGAGGCATAAGACGATATTTCCCCCTCTCCTCCACGCTAGATATTTCTTATCCCAGCGCACGTAACCCTCTAACAAGCTAGCAAAGTTTACCAATAAATTGTATGACGACAAACGTCGGCGTTCGAAGAAGCCGCTGGAATACCTCCTGGATCTCCCCCCCCCCCCCCAACTCTTCTTCAAAATCTTAAATCCCTCCACAGGAAAATGCCGATCATCAGGGGCACCCCTATTATGTTTTATTCTGAGTTGCAGCTGGAATGAGACAATGGGTAATGAGGATGCAGCTCTGCTCTACAGCTTAAGAAGATCCTTAACTCATTTTCGGGGTTACTGGAAAAAATCACATACTTCCTGGAGAACCAGTTTAATTTTCGAACCAAAAAGATTATTCTAACCAAAGAGTTAAATTTTCAACAAAAAAAATTAAGTTTTGACATAATAGTTGAATTTTGAACTTAATAGAATAATCTTTAAGCTACAAAGATTAATGTTTAGGCAATAATGCTTATTTTACAACCAAAGATAAATTATAAAAGAAAAATTGATTTCTAATCAAATACTTGAATTTGTTACCAAATACAGAAGACATTCAATACAAATTATATATAAAAAATGGATGAATAAAAATTAAATTTAAGAATGCCAAGACATAAGTCTGAAAAATTCGGAACCGTTGGATATTTATTTTAAGAATTACTTTTCAACAGAAAGATGGAGAAACAATTTCGAATCAGTTGATTTGAACAAAAGAAGTCAAATTTTAGCAAAACACGAATTTTTCACAAAATACATTTATTTTCTACCGCATCGTTGAATTTTCTTGTAACGGAGGATCAATTTCCAACGAAAAAAGAAATAGTTGAATTTTTAATTGAAAAATATATATTCAACTAGATAAGGAAGGAATTCCCGATAAAAAACTTAGATTTTTAGTCGGGTTGAGGAATAAAAAGTAGAGGAATTAAAAAATATATATTGAAACAATAAGTGAGTACAATTTTTAACTACAGCAAAAAAATTATTTTACACCCAAAAAATAGATGCTCTACCAAGGGAGACGAATTTTAAAGGAAACACTATTTCTGGTCGAAAATTCTCAATTTTCAGCTTGGAAAAATGGAAGAAAGGCAATTTTTGACCAAATAGTTTATTAATCAAAAAGCTTCATTTTCAATCAAATATTTAATTTTTCCTTTCCAAAAATTTTAAGTCTCAATCGAAAATTTTTAAAGAAAAACATGAATTTTTTAGAGTAAAATAATTTTCATCAAATAGTGCAATTTGAAGAAAAAACAATTTTCAGAAAAAAGATGGATTTTAAGTCAAGAAGACTCTTCTACCATTAGAATTAATTTTCAAGAAAAAATTAAGTTTTTCATCGAAAATATATATTCTCGAGAAAAAACTAATTTTGACCTTACAGTTCAATTTTGGAGCAAAAATGAGAAATTTTTACGGAGAATTTGAAGTTTTTACCTTGAAATATGATTTTCCCAAGAAAAAAGTTTCTTTTCTGGAATATAGTATAATTTTCCAATATGTATTCAATTTTTTGACTGGAAAGCTTAATTTTCTACAGAATGGTTGAATTCTCAAACAAAATTCAAGTATTCAAGAAAAAAGTCCATTTGCAACCAGGAAGATACTTTTTAAACCATGGGACCCCTGATACCATAAAACACCAATCTCCAATCGAGAAGAAATAATTTTCAACAAAAATGTTAAATTTCCGATTCAAAAAGAGGTTTAGGAAAAAAGTTCAACTTTTAACGAGATTGATACATTTTTGACAAAGAAGTTGAATTTCGGCTACGAAAATAGTTCAATTTTCAACCAAAGATGCGAATTTTGGGGAAAAATTATTTTTTACTAATGTCGGAACAGCCTAATGATACCATAAACACATGCGATTCTGAATAAAGGATCATTCTATTTGTGGACATGAATGGCTGGGTTGCTGAACAATAATATGGTACAGACAGGGCACTTGGTCATTTCGATGACTCAAAAGTGAACGTGTAT
>WSXT02000018.1:15699-32262 GCA_011762715.2 Neuroterus valhalla
TACCATTAAGCCAAATCCCTTTCGGGGTAAGCGTAACTCGTTTACGTTTTATCATTGTAAACGAATTATTATTGGTTTAGTCGCACACTGAGGAGGTCACAGTCTCCTGTAAAAATCTGCTATATATACATATATATTTAGTGAAATTATTTCTTTTAACTATAAGGGAGCACATCCCTTTGGCTTTGATGATCAAACTATTATGTTGTGTATCTGTCTTTTTTGTTCGAAAAACTCATTTATTTGGCTACAAACTATTGTTTTTTTATATCCATATTTATGAATTGAAAATGATATTATTTTGTAGAAAATTGGACTCTCTAAGTTGAAAATTACGTTTTGAGATCAAAAATATAACTGTTCTGTTCTTTTGGTTTTCCATTTGTCTATGAAATTATTCATTGTTGGCTAGGGGCATTTGTTTTCGATTTCAGAATTAGAATCTGCTATATTCACATTTTTACGGGGAATTCAATTTTGATTGAAACTTATCTTTTTGGTTGTAAGTTGAACGGCTTGAGTTAAAAATGATTTTTTCTATAAAAGATTGATCTCTCCATCCGAAAATTGTAATATTTTTCCAAAGGTTCGTTTTTTTTAGTAGAACATTATTTTTTACTTATTATTAAAAATTGTAATTTTCTTTTTTTGGCGGAAAATGTTATTTTTTGTTTCAATGTCCGACTGTTTTATGATAAATTTTTTTTTTCATGATGAAAAATTCAATCTTCTGGGTCCTGAATTCTTCTTTTGGGTAGAGGATTACAATATTTGTTGAAAATTATTTTTTTTTGTTGCAAATAAAATATTTTGAGTTGAAATGGCAGGAACTTATTTTATAAAGTGTTCATATCGTACATTATTTATTTGCATCAACAAAGTAAAATTTCGTTTGAAAACAAAAACTCTTTTTTTGTTGTAGTTTTTTCAATCATGCGGGAAACCAATTTTACTCAAATTAGAAGAGACAAGAAATTTTCATTGAATTACTGAAAGGACGTATTTTCAACAAAACAATCGAATTCTCAACTGAAAAAGGTGTGACTTTTCAACTAAAAATTACACCATTTTTTTCGAAGAAGAAGGACTATTTACAAGACATTTTCTTGAATATAAAATATACATTTTCAGAAAAAAATTTATTTTCAAGTTAATTAATGAACTTTCAACTAGAAGAAAATGGAACTTTTACTGACGAGAAAAAAAAATTATCCTTTCAATAAATATCTTCCAGTTGAAAATAAAAACTCAACCCAGTCGTTGATTTCTGAATCCAAAAAAAAAAAGGATAATTTTTCTGAAAGCTGTTAAATTTTCAAACCGGAAATATACATTTTTATCAGGAAATAATTTTACCAAGAAAGATTTTTTAGTTTGAAAATTTTTTTTCTAACCATTTGATTGATTTTCAGAGCAAAAAAGAACGAGTTTTCTACATAACAGTAAATTTGTAATCCGAAATTATATTTTTTTCAACAAGAAAGTTCATTCCCAATCCAATTGATGTTCTTTCAACAAAACATATGCTTCTGAGCCGAATTCGCAAACATATCGTTTGATATTTAAACATAACAAAGAAATTGTTCCTGAAAGAAAGGAATTTTGAAATAAAAATACGAGATTTCTACAAAATGGTCGAAGCTTCGTTGCTAAAATATTTTCGATTTCCATCAAAGCCTACCACTCAATTTGAATTTGGGAAATCCGCTTTATGTTTAGAATTTTTTTTTTTTTAATCTAATTGGAATTTTTATAGAAAATAAAACTTTTTCGATACTATCGAACTTTCTTTCCCTGTTTGCTGGGTTCAAAATGAAAATATTTTGATGGAAAAATCACCAATTAGGATAGTTATGGTCAGTTTTATTGAAAATTTTAATTTTCGGGTTAAAATGATTGAGGATTCAACTATTTGATTGGAAATTAGTTTTTGTCAAAAATGAATTCTTTGTTAGAGATAATCGACCTCCGTGATTGAAAATAAAATTTTTCTGTTCAAAATCTATATTTTCCGGTTGAAAATTGACGCTTTTGTTGGAAATTGAACTATTCTTGTAGTTAATTCCACTATTTGTTTGGGAATATTTATTTTGTGGAAAATGCCCTAAAATTTTGATTTCAACATTGTTTGGGCTTTTTTAACAAAGTTTTTTTTCAATGTTTTTTTTTCTAACAATTATGATAAATATTTAGCAAATGAATAAATTTTCACAGGAAAGTTAAATTTCAAACAAGTAGTTCGATGCTCGAAAAAAAAATTGGAAATTTCCATCGAAAATAATTTTTTTCTTCTAGAACGTAGACGAATTTTCGAGAAAATTATGGTATTCGCAAACCGTAAAGATGGCTTTCAAACTTATATGACGTACCTTCAAACAAAACGTTAAATTGTTGAAAAATGAATTCAACTTTTGAGCAAGTTGTTGAATGTCCAACCGAAACAAACAAATCTTACCCGTGAAGTTTAATTTGCTACCAAAATGAACGAATCTGTACAAATTATTTAAATTCTAAACTCAAATGACAAATCTCCATTCAGAAAATAAATTTTCCACAATTTTCTACAAAATGAATGAATTTCCACCAATCGGACGAATTTTTCAAACCGGAGAATCCATCTTCTTCCATGAAAGGAATATAATTTCCAATTAAATAGTTCATTCTTCAACCAGAGGGAGACATTTCCAACTAAAAGGATGAATCTTTCGAGAAAGAGATAAGTCTTCAAGAAACTAATCCAAATTTCAACCATGTAGTTTAATTTCAAACCGAACAAGATTATCCGATCAAGGGAACAGAAAAATAAAACCGAATTGCTGAATTCTCGGTCCAGAATGAATTCTGAGATCAAAAGTGAAGTATATAAATGTTATGTTGATAAGCAAATTAAATAAAAAGAAAATTAAAATAAAATTAAAATTGACACATTGTAAAATGTGGAAGAGTAAACTAAAGAAGTAAAATAGTAAAATATATGCTACAATTTGGGCTGAGTAAATAATAATAGAAACTAGCTGATTCGAAAAGATATTTTTTTGCTTATTTAAAATTTTTCTTCAAATGACCATGGAACATTTCAAATCTATGATGTTTAATAAGTTATAATAAATATGTGCTAAGGATCCGAACGATGCATGATAAAATACAAAAATTAAAGGTACTAATTAAAAGAAAAATTACCAATATGAAAGAAACACTACATTTAAGTGGAATTTGAACTCTGGATGGAAAAACCATTTCTTATTTCAAGGAAGATTTGTTAATGGAATAGATTTTCTCGCGTAGATAATCAGCAATAATTTCCAATATTTATCTTTCTCAGGCGTATGTAATATGCGCATGTTTTCTATTCTCACGAGAATGACTTTTCGCATAAAAAAATTCTACTCTTCAATCGTGATTCACAATATATATTTTTATATTTCTAGGGTATAAGGTTCAAGATCTAGGTAAACGACACGGTAAATAATAATTGAATATCAATCCTCTGATCATGTATAACTTCGTTTGTAACTCGCATTGGTAATGGTTACTCTATATTTGAGTTACATAAAACGTCATTAGATATGCAACCTACGCTATATCTATATTAAATGATTATACAATAATACATTGTTCACGATAAACGACTCTGCGATAAAAAGCATAGAACACTCAGAAGTAAAACTGTGCGGTCGCGTAATTGCAAATCATTGATTCTGTAACTGTGTCATGAAGTAAATTATACTGTAGACTGCATGGGGGATATCTCGTGTGAAAAGAATAAATTGTCGCTCAAATTCATAACATGAAATTTATGGGCAAAAATAATAATAAAAATTTGCAACTCTTTTCAAAGAATCAGATGTTCAACTTGCAAGCTTCAAACAATCTTCCTCGAATGTTTATTAACAAAATTATCATTCTGAAATGACTACTGTTTGAAAGAACTGGTCACCAACTAGTCACCAACTAGTCACCAACTGGTCAAGACTCAACAAAAGAAGACACAATTGGAGAAATTCACTCAATATAATTCGAATAAAGAAAAAAAAGAGGAAAATCAATCGAAACTCATTATTATACATGTTGATTTATTCATACTTTTAAAATTCATAACCATTCGGTGTGCCTACTCAAATCCTATAGGCGAAAATTCCCCGACCACTCCAGGTTTCTTCCAGGAATTTATTGGTTTTACCAAAGATGATTTTACCTAATAAGGAGGCATTCGAATATAAGGAACTGACCATTTTTTGAAGCAATCGACCCTGCACCATTTTAAATTTTAGGTATAATATAATACTACAATAACCCTGATTTATTATCCACTTGTAAATGGTAAGATTCAGTAAATAAAATAAAGAATGGGAAATATATACGATTTGGAAAGCCCTCTATAAATGTTTTTCTAATCCTTCTTAACATCCAACTGAATGAACTATTCAAAGTTTCGTTAGAAAATTATACTTGCAACTGGAAAATTTTACCGTATTGTACGAAATTCGTATTTTTGGCTTGAAATCCCGAGCATTTGGTAGATTCGACTGCTTGACTGAAAAATGAATTTGTTGTAGTCTATTCATAATTTCGGATAAAACATAATTTGCTTTCGTAGAAATTTGATGCATTTGTTGAGTACTCAACTGGTTGTCTGAAATTTACTCATTTTCTTGAAAACCCCTCTTTTTTGTGTGGGTTTAACTGTTTTTTTCTTTAGAATTTGAATCTTTTCCCTTAAAATATTAACTATTACATTTTTCATTGCAAATGCATTATTTTTGGTTGAAAATCCAAATACTCGGTTGAAAGTCAAAAAATTCAATTCTTGCTTCGTTCGTTTTGGTTTCATTATCTGAAGTAGACATCCATGATTTTGGTTGCAGATTTTTGTTTCTTGTTGATAACTTGTCTTCTTTGGTAAGACATGAATATTCTTGGTTTTAAAAATCAATTTTTGATTGGAAATTTCACTCTATAAGATCAAATATCCAATGAAGTCCTTGGAAATTCGTTAATTTTTTGTTAAAAAAGAAACTTTTTCAACTGAAAATTCAAATATTCAGTTTTCGGTGAAGAATACATCTTTTTCAGTTGAAAATTCAACAATCTGGTCAAGAGTGCAATTTTTCAGTCTTTTGTCGCTAAATTCAAATATTTTATTTTTTAGATTCAACACTTCTTCGATTGAATAATCAAATAATTGATTTGAAGTAAGGATACTTTGCAGAAAATCGAACTTTTTGGGTTTCAGATACACGATCTAAGTTGAAACTGATCTATTCACTCGTAAAAGATTTTTTGGTTAAAAAAAATATATCTCCAGATTGGAATTTTAACTGATTTTCACAAAAATCGTCTTATTCGTAGAAAACCAATGTATTTGGTGAAAAATGAACCATTTTTGTTCAAAATTCGATTTTCAATTTGTTTGGATTTTGAGCTTTTTTGGAAGAGAATGATCTTTTTGAGAATAAAACATATTTTGATTGTGTTTCAACAATTTGGTTTAAAATTACCTTTTCCGATTAGGTATTTATACTTTCGGGTTCGAAATGGTACTGGTCTGTACAAAATTCGTCATTTTGACTTTAGGAATTCAACGAATTAGTTTGAATGTTTTTATTTTTGAGGCAAAAGAAATGAAGAATATTTTTTTTCAAAAATCCATCTATTTTGTTCTGTAACGTCTAAATGTAACTTCTTGATAAAAATAAATCTGTTTCGTTCAAAGGATTCGTTCTCTTTGAAATATCAACTATTACATAATTTATAGTCAATTTATATTTTTTAGTAGAAAATTAAACCGCTCGGTTGAAACTGAAATTACTTCTGAAAATCTTATTCTTTTGGATGAAGATTAATCTTTTTGCTAGAGAATATGTTTTCTGTTGATGATCCGTCGTTTTCGGTGAAAATGGATATTTTTTCTTGAGAAAATACTTTTTGGTGAAAAATCCCACTAGATATGGTTGAATGTTCAATTATTTATTGGCTAAAAATGAATCTTATTTGTTTGAAATTTATACATTAAAAGTTTTCGTTGGAGGTGGAAAATTAATCTTTTTGATTAGAAATGCAACAGTTTGGTTTTTAAATATCTGCTTTCGTACTGAATTCCAATATTTTAATCTAGCAATCTTTTGTCGTTGATTTAAACCATTTTCTATTAGAAGAAACATTTTTCTGGGTCAAAAATATGTACTTGATTTGAAGGTAAATTCACTTTCAGAAAGTTGATTGTTTTGGGTTGAAGATACAAGATCCTGATTGAAATTGAACTATTTAGTTGTAGATCAACTTCTTGCTGAAAAATCATAAAAATTCAGGTGGAGATCGATCTTCCCGGTGGAAAACTTATCTTTTCGATTTCAAATCAAACTATATTTGGATTAATTTCGAACTCTTTTACTGGAGATTCGTCTTTTTGATCAAAAAACATATATTTATTTTGGAAGAAATATCATTCTTATTATTAAGGAACGTAACTTCCTTTTATATAAACAAATTTTTTTTTAGTATTCAAACATTGAGTAGAAAATTGAATTTTTCCTGATGATTTATATTTTCGGGATCTAAATTCAACTGTTTCGTACGAAATCCGTTTTTTGGACTAAGAAATTCAACAAAACAGCTCAAATTATTCACTTTCACAACTAACAAATCTGTTTTGTTCGAACATTCAACTACTTTGTTGAAAAATTTACTGTTTGTCTGAATATCAACTATCTTTCGGAAATTCGTCTTTTTCTAATAAATTTAACTTTCCTCACTTGGAGTTTGAATCTTGTTTCCTTGGAATTTTACATATAAGATTTTTCATCGCAAGGTAATTGTGTATGGGAAAAATCTTACCGGCCCAATTAAGAGATAAATAATTCGGAAAAAACCATTCCTTGGGCTAAATATTCACAGTTAAATTTGAGAATTTAACAATCAGGTTGAAATTAATGTTTTTTCTTGGTATTCCCTCCCTTCTGGTAGGATATAAATCTCGTTGGTATAGAAATCATCTTTTTCGTTTAAAATTCTTCTAAACTTGGTTAAACATTGAATTTTCTGTTAAGCAGACTTTTCTTCTGTTGAATATTTCTTATTCTACATGAAACTTCATTAATTCGATTCAAATTTATTTATTTAAATGTAAAAATCGCATCTGCTTGAGTAATAGTTATTCTGTTACAGATAAGGATTCAACATTTTTCGAAAATATTTCCTTAGCGTTAGAACAAGATATTTTTTATATTAGATTCAACACTTCTTTGGTTGGAATATCCGTTATCACTCGCTTCGCTGAAGTTTTTTCTTCAATTATTGAAGAATGAACTAGCCGATTCGAAGTTCAATAACCTGCTGCAAATCAATCTGCTTCACATAATATATTCGTTTCTTTTTTCGTGAAAAACGTTCGTTGAAAATTGCATTGACAATCAATTTCGCATTTCGAAACGTTCAAAATAAAAATGTACAAATTAAAGTTTCAACGGTACATGACTGATCACTGATGTGCATTCTTCCTAATTGTTAATTGATAAATACATCTTTGTATTTTTGATATGAGAATGCGTTCTGGAATTTTCTTCCCGAAAGTGATATCTATTCCAGGAAGCTGACGTTAGAAAAGAATAAATTCTCGAGTGACGCCACTGGGTACAATAGGTTATGGACCCAGCGTCGAAACTGTCATCCGCTGCAATTTGTATTCGTCACATAGGACGGAACAGAGAGTAGAGTAGAGGACATGTCCACGGTGCATAGCAGTGCATACAGTCGTCGGCCATGAGCCATACGGTTCGCGTCTCCTAATTACTCCCACTTTGACTCCTGCCACCATCACCATCTCTATGATTCTGATTTCCTCTCACTCTCCATCATACAGCATTCTCTCTCTCATCCTGTGTCACCATTTCTCTCTCCTCCCTCCCTTCACTCTCTGGCAAACTTGTCGGCTCCAAGTCTGCAATTGTACATTTCACATGGCATTCGCGAAACACCGTCTACATTCTACGGTCTACCGTCCCCATATACCGACATGCCCCTCCTGGTCGCTGGTCCTTGCTATTGTTCATAATTATACAATACGGCTATTAAACAGACTGATGCGATCGCCACTTCCGGCCTGACAGCGCGGTCATTTATGGAAGCTAGCATGAGCACGAGCCCCAAACCTGGCTGATATATAACCCACCTTTTTGATTATGGTGGTTCAATGGCTCAATGGCTCATGCTCAACACGCAGAACATGAGGACAGCCCAGCAGTACAGGCCACGAGGTCAAGGGTGTCGCGTGCGATTTCCACTTTCCACTCAAAGGGGTGCATGGAATTAAGTGGAAGTGACACGATAAGCTACACAAAAAGAATAAGGAAGAAATGAGAACGATGGAAGTTGGCTTTTGCGGTGGGAAAGAGTCACGTCTCTTGTTCAGTTTCAAACCGGATTTTGTTGTTTTGGGTTTGAAAGAAAAGACAGCAGAGGCGCCACTGTGATAGTTCTACAATATGAAACTCAATCAGCGATGAACTCGTAAGGCCTCAAATATGACAGTAGTCCTTTAGAATTTGCGCCATTATTTGTTTACCTTGGTGTAACTTTTTCAAGGGTTGGGGTATCCAAGAAAGCTGCTAAGGACGCTGTAAGTAGGGCTAAATTAGTTTCTACTCCTGCGATTAGTATCTGGATCCGTTCTAAATGTTCCTCGTAGCCACCTATGGCTAAAATCCAAGATTCCCTTATCAAAAACACTTTGCTATGTGGGTCCCATATTCATGGTCTCGTCTAGCTAGAGGTCTTCGAGAAAGCACAAGTACGTTTCTTCACAAATTTGTTTCCCCTATCCAGAAACATTCCTTACTTCGTAGTCAGTTTGGAACTAGGATTAACCTGCGTTTCCCATCATATGATAAAAATGGCACTGAAGGGCAGCTCAGGTCTTCTAGATGGAAGATTCGCGTTATCCTAAGTTATGTATGCAAAACTTAGCTAAGACTGCTTGCGCTAAGAACCACAAACACAACTAGAGCTTCACGAGAGTTTGAGGGAACTCTCGCTCTCGTCTCGTTTTGACGTCGAGAGTCAAGACGATATCGAGACGATAGTTATAAAAAATCACGAGATCGAGATTGGATTGGACGAGATAGCGATCTCGACGAGAGTTCTCGAAACTTTCTTCGTGTCATAGTACATAATACACGGCAATAAATCCAAATCACGAAATAATTCATGCAATTACAATTCAGTAAGAATTAATTTATTAATAAGCTACTCTTATGAGAACCAACAAAAAGAAACTCACACAAAACTAGAAATCAGGATTGCAAATTCGTATAGTAGAGTGAACTTTGTATCCATCCGCTCAAACAAGTTAATGCTCTCAGAGAAATGCGATTGCATAGGAATGACTCAATTTTTATATGTATAGTCAAAATTGAGATTCTAAGAATCGATACTATAATGTTTATAACATAGTGAAATTTATACCTTGATGGCGGAAACAGGACTAATAAGTGACGATCAAATTTAGGGCTTTATTACAATAGGTTACATTAGATAACCCCAGCGCTAGAGTACTAAGATGTCTTGACCCATATGCAGTAATAATAATGATAACATACTGAAAAGAAAAGTTCTCGTCGAGAGTCTCGATTCGAGACGAGAGTAATTTGCTTCGAGATCGAGACGAGAGTGTGATTTTGGATCTCTGACGAGATCGAGATCGAGGGTTGAGTAAACTCTTGTCTCGTCTTGCTCTCGTAAAGCTCTAAATACAACTGGCTAGGCCAACTCATGAGATGTTTGGAATCAGCAGGAATTAAACTGAATTTTCTCGAACTCAAAGGTGCCAGACTACATGGACCAATTGACGTGAGAGTTGTTAGATCCTGAGGATTCTTGTGAACTAAACAGAGCTTGAGCACAATTTCCTTATGAGGTTGCCTTTTCAATGTAGACGCAATCTTGTACAAATTAGAACTGCTTCTAAATACATCATTGAGTTGACATCGAAAACTGAAACGACCATGATAGCCGCACAACAAACATGCAAATTATGTAATCTATGCGGAAAAGAGGATTTGATGCATATCCTTATTAAATATCCAATCTACTCCCTCATCAGGGAGTACTATTTACCAAGTATACAAAATATTCTTGTTAATGGCTTATAAGTATAACTTCCTAGCAAGGACTCAGTATGACCCCCCTCTTTATCTCACAACGTAAACGTGATCTTGAAAATAAGAGCTTTTTCACTTTTCAAATGAATGTGGCTACTCGATTCGTATTAAGGCTTCGACTACTTAACTGTATATATCTTAATACTCATCGAATGTTTGATGTAAACGTTGTATACATACTTTATGACCCAAAATGTCGGATGCACATTCTCGTCTTTATAGTGCCATAACTATACTATAGGTACTATGATCATACTATGTTGTTAATCTTGGTTTTTATACTGATCTTATCAATATTTAAATATTTATTTATTAGAATATTGATTTTTGAAGTTATGAAGAAATGATTCTCTAGCTCCGCTCGAACCCAGGTCTACAGATTTCAGGCTGATGCCCTAACCAGTCTAACCAACTAAGCTACGTGAAGTACAAGATTCATTTTTCACAATCCCTTACGAGCAAATTTCAACGAAATTTTCAGATTAGTCAGATTTTTCGTTCTTCCAACATGATTGTAATTTATTCTTGTGATGTACGGTTTTTTTCTTCTTTTATTATTGAGATTCCAAGATATAAAAAAGGATTCGGGTCGCTTTTGACAGATCTGAATATTTGGAAGAAAAGATTTCCGCATATCACAAAAAATTGCGGAAGATTTCGAGCGATTTACAGGTAGCCAAATGGGTTCAAAGGCATTAGAAGAGAATATTTATTTGTATTCATTAACAAAAAGGTCCTGGGGTTAGTTAGCGCTCTGAAGCACATGTACATATTACAGATATAACTGTAGGACAGTGATCAGTATACAAAATTTGAGTGAACGAAAAAGTAATCAACAACAGTAAATATAATGAGAGTTTTCATAATGCTATATGATGCACATACGAATAAGTAAGTACAGAGTATTAAAAGCTAGCTATCGTCATGGAAATATACTGAATTGTAACCTACTATGTACATGTATACTATGCGTATTTTGTATACACTCTACACCCAAGTGGAATCTAAATCTTTTAGGATCTGAAATTTAGATTGCGCTAGTACGTGAACTAAAGCAAAGATGTTGAATTTTCAAGATGCATTCAAATTTATGCATGAACCGGATTCTACGATTGTTCTGCGAAGCATGAATTTAATAGTTATTACTGAAAATTATTATTTTTAAAAAGAAAAAGTGTTCAAAATTAAATGTTGATTGCATAGAGTGAAAAAACACCTTTTTAGTTAAAACTATTTTTTCTCGAAGAACCTTTTATTTTACCATATCAAGTAAGTTACACATTTTGAGCTTGGATAAACTTCAAATTATGTAAGCAGTAAAAAATCTGATTCAGGTTATACAGATAACTGATGTATTAAATCTCACATCACACTGAGGTGATAATTTTCTAGATATTAAATATTTCACGTATAAATTGATATACAAGGACTCTGAGTTTATTTTTACGTCAATATGAGTTTATTTGACAGGGTGTCTAACATTTTTTTTTAAATGAATTCCCTGAAAATTCTAGGTTTTCCAGGGTGAATTTTGACTCCTTCTCAGGTATAATTTATACCATGAAAGAAATTTTTTCACCAATTTTCTTATTACATAAAACTTCATGAATCCTTTGAAAAAATTGTTGAACAGTCAATATTAAATATTCATCAGGTATAATAAATTATTTTAAACTTTGATATAATTTTCGCGACTTATCAAAAATAATAAACATTCTAATTAGTCTCCATTTTTGAAGATATAGTAAATAAGATTTTAATATAGAATAGTTCATGGAAATAGAGAACAATAATATTTTATGACCTAGCCATCGAATTGCTTTAATGGTTTTTTATAACTGTGATCCTTTTTCGATTCATGCAGCTTCTTTCATTGCATCATCTAATATCTGTTTTCGTTAAATTTCTAACTCTTCTAACTCTCGAATTTTCTTCTTCTCCTTTGTAATTTTCTTCTCGTGATCTTTATCTTGCTTTTTATTTTAAGCCGTTGCTTTTTTGGAAGCTGAAGATGACATTCTCACTCCTTGTAATAAAAATAAATTTTTATCAATAACAAACTCGTGTAACTGTTTCGCCATTACATGAATGACATCACATATGATACGCCGCGCAACCAGAGAATTTTCTTTTTGGTTTTCAACCAGACAATTTTTATTCACTGAGAATCTTTGTTCTAATGCTGCATTTCTACGAGATAAAATCATAACTTTTTTTAATAAGTCAAATAAATTCATATAATTTTGCATGTCATTTAGCTTCAAGAGCTTGTACCAAAATACGCCAAGTCTCATATTTTATGTTTACAAGTACACACGAAAAATTGTTCCTTTTTTTAAATATACCCAACAGGTGAAGCTTTTTGCAAGAAAGTGAAAACTCATAACTTTTACATGTACTGCAAAGAAGTAAAAATCCGTAACTTGTACGTGTACATTAAAGTTGAAAAATTCCAGGTTTTTTAATGAGTTCCCCTGATAAATCCCGGTTTTTCCAGCACGAATTTAATTCTCTGAGAATCCCCGGGTTTCCCGGCTTTCCAGGTGCGGAAGACACCCTGGTCTAATATTGCAATTTGCTGAAACTTGAACGATTCACTAAAATGAATGTTACTTTGAGAGGAATCATTTTTGTCAGTTGATGTATTCTTTCACTGTATATGATGGGAATTCCATCAAAAACACTTTGTTTACGATAAATACATTTTTGAAATGTTTACTCATTGTTTCAAACTGCAAAAAAAAAAGAAATCGTGAATTGATTTGTATGCACAAATTGAAATGCATCTTGAAACTGTAACTCACGTACGCTAGTTCACATTTTGACCGCCTTCAAATTGTAGATGGCGTCATGCAATCCTGCAGTTCCCAATATCCCTGGTCCAAGTTTAGATCGGAAAACGCTTTCTGGGTCCATTCGACCAGAAAGTCAGTCAATTGGACCATAATCGCAGGTTTGATCATTGCTTGGACTCGAATCCCGGTCCAAGGGATTTAGAGTGTAATATGTACAATGTTCATGAAATTCGAAAAATTTAAGAGATCTCAAAATATTTCGGAAGTCATCACAGGATTTCACAGGATTTCAAAAAATTCCGAAGAATACCAAATAATTTATTTTCATATCAATCTTGACAGAGATGATTTTATTTGGATTAGGGGAATTTCAAGAGAATGAAGAAATTTTATCAGGAATCAAAATATTCTGAAGAGCTTAGGGATTTCGAAGGGATTCTAACGGATTTTGAGAGATCATGTAGGATTGCAGGATTCCATAGGATTTTGGAGGATTTAAAAAAAAATACCAAACACTGTATTTGTATCCAAATTCTGAAGAGCGTCAAAGGATTTTATCCGGATGTCGATGTTTTCAAGGGATTTACAGGGATCAAGTAAGTCTCAAAAATATTCAACAGTATTCTAAGGGATTTCAACACAGTTAAAGAAAAAATAGGGCGGTTCTGATTATTGGTATTTTGAAAGGTTTGGTGAGATTTCATAGTACATCTCGGGATTCACAAGGATTTCGGAAGATTTTCCAATGGGACTTTTGAAGGCCTTAAGCGAATCAAAATGAATACATGAAATCTCCTGGAACCCAAAAAGATATCTACAATATTTGGAGGATTTCAAAGATTTTCAGGAAGCTTCATTCTTTGAAGGGTTTCCAAAAAGTTATTTTCAATATTCATGAAACTTAGAGAATTTCAAGAGATTTAAAGGAATTCCATAAGACCCCAAAATATTCCGGAAAATTTCCAATTTTCTGAAAGTATGAGAACGTTTCTAAAGTATTCCTAAAGATTTTTGGCGAGTTTAATCGATCTCGAAGCATTTCGAGGGATCGTACGGAACCCTACGATTTGTAGGATGCAAGCAAATTAAAAAATTTAATTGAAGCTTAACAAGAAAATTTACGATATTCATAAAATTTGAAGGATCACATGGGATTTCAAGAGATTTCGAAATATTCAAGGGAATGTTACTGGATTTCGAAACATTTCGAAGTATTTCGAAATTTTGGAGTATTTCAATGAATTTTCAAGCTGTCAGGGGAGTTATGATTTTGTTGTTAAAATTAATTCTTTTGGGTTAAAAGTTCAACTAATTTGCAGTGAATTTGCATTTCTTGTAGAAAATTAATCTTCTTGGTTTGCAATTCAACTTTATTTGGTTAAACTTTGAACTCTTTCGTTAAAAATTCCTCATTTTGAAAGTGAAATGTATCCCTCTTTCTAGAAATCTAATTTTTTCTGGGAGAAACTGCAAAATTTTTATTAAAAATAAATCTCACGAAGTTATTTATAAAATTTATTTGCTCATACGACCTAGTTATAAGAAAATAGATCCAGGTGTCAGAATCCTAATTTATTAGTAAATTTCTTGAAGCCAACGTACGTAACGACATTTATTGCAGGTCTTTAGACGGGGCAATTACATCCCAAATTCAACTGTTTTGTGAGAAATTCAATAAATTAGTTTGAACATTTCAAGTTTTACAACTGAAAGACCTTTTTTTTTATTTATCTGCTTTGCTCAAGGCTTCAACTGTTGTAACTGCTAGTTAAAAGGGACTTTGAGATGTTCAGAATTACTTCAGAAAAAGTAACTAGATTTCGAGAAACGCCGAAAAAAAACTTTGTAGTGAAAAAATTTATCTCAGAGTTTATCTCTCAAATCAAAAAAAAGATCACTCAATTTTTGGGTCAAAAATTGATAGTTTCTTTTCAAAAATTAAATCATTTGGTTGAAAATTTATATTTCATTGTAACTTTTTTCTTCTGTTTGTAGTTACATTGCTATAGTGGAAGATTGGAATAATTTTTTGGACATGCCTTGTTTTGCTTAAATATTTATCACTCTTGATAGGAATCCAATTTTTACACTCTCATTCTGAATGGTAAGGTATTGGTTTAATGTGAAAATTGACTTTCGCGGATTTCATAAAATCTCCATGTTTTGAGACCCCCTTAATCAGAGAAAATAACTTTAACAAAGGTGTCGGTCTGCCTGTATTTAGTCTGTAATCTGTGTATTCGATAACTCCCGGAAGAATGATCGGATTGGATTGCCCTTCGGCACACATTTTGAAGGACCAAAAAGACAGATAAAGTTCATTTACCAGCTATTTTTGATGAAAAATGGAAGAGGGGGAGCATTCTGAACATTTTTCCGGACTTTTTTTTCCAACACTCAAAAATTGTGAGTACGGTTTTTTGTAGTAGGTAAAAAGTGAAACAATTTATCCCCATGATTTTTTTTGATAAAATCAAAATTGTCAGAGTTGTGATATTTCTAAAGTTCGAAAATATAAAAGAAAATAAGAAGTTTTAGCCAAATAACGCAAGATTGAAAAGGAAGTCAGAGAGAAAAATTGTTTCTTCTCGGAAGCTCTACAAGATCGTAAATACAACTTTTTGAATTTTCTCCAAAAATTAAAAATTCCAATTTTGGTTGCACAAAAAAATATGAAGAATAATCTGTGAACTCAATAACTTCCGAAAGAATGATAATATTGGACCGTGCTTTGGCACCCATTTTGAAGGACCAAAAAGAATAGTCGAGTTCGTTAACCAGCTATTTTGGATAAAAAATGAAAGAGGGGGAGCATTTAGAGAACTTGTTGGGCCTTTTTTTCAAGATTCAGAAATTGTAAGTACGTTCTCTTGCAGTAGGTAGAAAGCGGAACAATTTATCCTCTTGATTTTTTTTGATGAAAAAAATAATTTTCAGAGTTGTGGCATTTTTAAAATTCAAAAGTTTAAATGGAAATGAGAACTTTTAGCCAAACAACGCAAGATACAAACTTTCTGAATTTTCTCGAAAAATTCCAATTTCGATCGAAATTGTGCACCAAGAGAAGGTCTACAAATTTGATAAAATTCACTTTTTGATAGGACAAATAGTTTCTGCATTATTTGTAAAAAAAACCGTATAAAAAATGAAAGAAATAAACTTTTGAAAAATTGACTCGAACTTAGGAAAAGTCAAATAGACGCAAGTTCTTCGCCAGGAAAATATCTTTAAATGTGTTATCAACTTCTTTAACAGGATATGTAGTTTTTATTTCAATCGGGAAAAAGAAATATAAAAATGAAGTATAAAATTTTTGAGAAAATGACTAAGGCTAACAGAAGATTGATAGAGAAATAATGTGCACCCGAAAAATATCTGTAAATTTGTTATAATTTCTCCCATTACACTTGTGGTTTTTGTTTCAATCGTAAAGAATGAAAATCTGCCCGCTGCGCGGGCACACTCTCTTTGCACGCTTCCCGCGCGGCTCGCTTCGCTCGAAAGTTTAAGCGCGCCTAGGGCGCGCGTCTTTCGGATCTCGCGCTCCGCACTCGGTTATGAATTTACCTCGCGCTACGCGCTCGGCCTTTGTACCTCCCTACAGTTTTATATAG
>WSXT02000018.1:32362-47689 GCA_011762715.2 Neuroterus valhalla
CTCTTGATTCGGGAGCTATATGCTCTCTCGCATCGAGTGACGTAGATCGAATCGAGTCACTCGATGCGAGAGAGCATGTAGCTCCCGAATCAAGAGCTTGCGCCGCCCAGGCCGGGAGGTGTAAACTCCTGCATTTGTGGCGCTGCGAGCAACCACTACTCGGGCGATTATAACTCCCACTTTTTTCTCCGTGTAGTTTTAAACAATATTTATTAATAAAACATATTATAATTATGCAAATATTTGCCGATCATATATGGTTCGGAAAAAAATAACCAGTACACGGCTGGTGGTCAAACCCGGAGAAAAAAGTTCTCACACGGAGACCCGGAGACCGATCCTGAAACCCGGAGAGTTGGTAACCCTACATGGCAGAGAAGTAAGTTGTTCGCGGTTCAGCGGTGGATACGCTGAGCCCAGCCTCACCGAGGCCGAGATCCCTCTAATTCTAATATCGTCGAAGCACCTCAAGCCGTGTGTAACTGTGTACCCAACTCCAGCCGTACCGCTCCAGCCAGGCAGGCACATACTTGCTTGCAAACACACCGACTCAATTGTTTGTGTGGCTCGTTTGTGCAAAGAGAACAGACGTGTGAGTCGTGTTTGTGTGTTAGTCATGTTTGCGAGTGGAGGTGAGTATTTTGAGAGGAGTGAGTATGCGGAACCGTGTTTCTCAATCGCCTAAATCGAATTCTGCGAAGGTAGGAGCAGTGAGCACACAATACTTCTCCGTTTATGTCACTCTTCCTTCTGCACTTTGTCGTCCTTTTCTCTATTTATTTATCTCCTTGTTTCCGCCTTATTGTTTTCTGCGGGAATTAGGAGCCGCTTTGCTTCGGTGTTCGCTTGGTCGAACAAAGAGAGCAGCGAGAACGAAGAACCACGAAGAACTGTACGCCTCGCCTGGACAACTGGATTTCTTATTTGCAAAATAAAGGGGACATTGGGTTTCAAAGACCCTCCTTCTCTTGACTGAGAATTCACAAAAAACATTTATTCACCCGTTCAACTATGCCTTTGATATTGCCTGAAGGTTCACAATCTGATGGAACTATAACTATACAATAAGAAATAAGTTCTAGGATTCTTAAATTTGGACTATTGGAAAACTAATTGCTTAATATATACGATTCTACATGCTATAAATAGTCAATTGAAGTGTTAACAGCTTCACTTTAAAATTCCCATATTCCAAAATTTGAAAAATTGTGAACGATTTAAATTTCCAAACGGTAAAAATTCAGGAATTTTAAAGTTAAAAGGCATTGAAAGTTGAACGCATATTATATTGTAAACGGGTGCAATTGAACGAACTGATAATTGAATCTGAAGAACTCCAAACTGGAACGTTTGTAAGGTGTACTCTATAGTTGCAGTCAATCTCAAAATTCGATAATCTTTATGATGATTGATATGATTGACCGAAATGTATCTATTAATAATTGCTGCGTTTTCTGAAGGAGGCTTATAAGTGTGCTTCAGAAAAAAATAATTCAGGTTGAAATTGTTTTTTTATCAGAAGTTATTCACAGTCTTAGTTTTTGCTATATCGTTAGGGAAAAGTTACAATTCTTATCTGATCCTACTGATCAAGGCCCCATTTAATTCTCGGAAAGATCCTCTTAAATTATATTTGGGTAGTGTTGATTGAAATTCGAACTTTCATTGTTTATAACAATTACAATGATTATGATTTCTAAATTAATTTTTTCAATACAATCTACCCAAATAGTATTGTAGAGGATCCTCCAAGGAAATAAATGAGGCCTTGACTATTAGGATTGGATAAGAATTGAAACTTTTGTCTAACAAAAAAGCAAAAACTAAAACTCTAAATAACTTCTGAAAAAAACAATTTCAACCTGAATTTTTTTTCTGAAGCACACTAAATCCGCAGCATTTATAATAGATAATAGATTTGGTCAGTTTTATTAATCATTATAAAGATGATCCAATTTCGAGATTGACTGTAACTTGTGTGCATCCTTAAGTTCAGAATTGTTTAACCGAAAGTTCAACTCCATGAAATGTCAGTTTTAACCTCGGTTTTAACTCAATTGAACAAGTTTTTTTCTTAAATAGAACTTCCCGATATAAGGGCTAACAAATATAAAATTATCCAAACCCCATTTATGTATTTCAAAATAATTGAAATTTTAGTATTTTACTCAGGGCCGCCGGAAGCGAATCCGGGCCCCCGGGGTAACCATGGAAACCATGCACAGGCCCCCCCACCAATCGTATAATTAAAAATCAATCAGGATGGCAACTGCGGGTCCGAGGGTAATCTCCCAGTCAACTTCACCTTGTCGTCAGCGCAGATTTTACTCTTCTTTTAAAAATTATTCAATTTAGAGGCGTTTATTTTCCAAATGAAAAGTTAAGAACTAAACGATTCTAATTTAAATATAATTTATATTTTTCTAATAATGAAAAACCTTTCATTTTTAATATCGAGTTTTGGAAATAAATAAAAAACATACGAAAATATGAGATTGCGCTGAGACTAAGAAGGTCCAAGGCCGCATGTGTTTGAGCGACGTTCACGAGTCTCCCCACTAGTTATACGCGCTCGATTTTCGAGCGTATTTTTGAGGATGGATTGCATAGAAACCAAACATGATATAGAGATGCAATTTTTTGTATTAATTTTTTACATCTTTTCTTTAGAAATTGATATATTTTAAATATTTATACATTGACAATTGTGTTCTTGGGATGACCTCAACCGCGCCTCCATACAAAAATGGTACCCGACTTTATGACAAGCTTCCTCAGTTTTGGCTGGATGAATCTTAAAAAATAGAGAATTTCTGTATTTGTCATAACTTTGGCTATGGCCTGACACGAGCTTTTTAATCTGAGTTGAAAATTCTCAAAATTCTGAATGTTTGGCCACCCGTATCTCGCAAAAGATTCTGTTTTGGGTTAAATTCTCTATAGGGTACATTTCTAGTATCATAAAGATTCGAAATATGTGAAAAAAAATCGATTTTTTGAAATCGCGTAACTAAACGACCCCCTTAAATGCCCTTCTTCGCTCTGATAGCTGAATTGAAGCAACAATAACTAAACAGTGTCAAGTCCACTTTTTGACGGAACTGGGTATTCTTCAAAAATCATGCTTGTTTTTTACACTTATTTCAGTGAAAAAACCAAAAACTCTAAAATTTAGAAGTCGATGAGAATGTGCTTGAGCAGCGGGCAGATTTTTCATTACATGTAATTTTGTATTATACTCATAATCACTTCTTTTATGCGGATGACTTAGGGTAACAAAATGATCGCGAACAATGTTAATTCTACATATATTACAAAAAGTTGGAGAAACAATGGAATAGATGGAAAGATATTCTTATACATGTATGGAAAAGCAAACTCGATTGCTTCTTCGATGTTCCACAAAACCTCTTAGTGTAAATTGTTCAACGTGGATGAACGATTAAGACTTAGGTTATCGAAGGATTGTTGAAAAAGATGTTCCAGTAAACTTGGGGGATCCAAGTATATTGGTAGGTACTGCGCGTTTACCAGCGAAGCTGGTACACACTTAATTGAAAATACCTGAGCGCGTAAATGTGGAGGGTAATTAAATTACTCGATTAACATCTTCCTCTTTATCGAGAATGTTTTAGTCACGCCTGCCACTCTAAACTCAAGCCAACATACGTAACATATGTGCCGATTTCCTTTGACTCTCGAGACTTTAATTGTTCTACTGTCGACCCTTTTAGAGCTAATTAAATATTATTAGCGACTAGTTATTTTACGCAAGACGTTGGTGCGTCTATCCAAGAACTACCTTCGAGGAATGACACCTCTACTTTAAAAAAAGCTGAATTTAATAAGTGATGCTTGCTCAGAATTTAAAACAATTAAATCCATGAAGAAAATGATTATTGAGGTGTATTTGATTTACATTGCATATATGACTTATGTAACTACTGACTACGTATGGGGCCTAATCGCTGATATGGTTTCATGATAATTTTATTGAATACATTCATTGCGACTACTCATTGAAGTGTTATTGAAGACTAATTAGTAATTAACAACTAACGTCAGCATTGGGCTCTATTTTGACGGCCATGAATGACATCAAAAGATTTTCTTGCTATGCAAGCCTGTTCAAGTCCTGGTGTAATAATTATGTATACATATACACGTTTTGGAAGGAGACAAGATAATAAAATTTGAAAATTCCTTGTGGAAAGTCGTATGAACTGTCCAACAAAAAGACTGAATTAAGTTTTTTATTAAAGCTTTACCCGGAGGACCTAACGGCTTGTAATTTGTGGATCATTTTTGTGTAATCCATTATTCAACCACAGGAAATGACGTTTGGAGTTTATGTTTCAGTACTGAGTTTACCGTCCGTGTATTCGTATTAACAGAATTAAGAAAACAAAAATCATTTTTCGGAACTTCACTAGATGGCGCTGATAATTTATTTAATAAAATTATCCTTGGACTTTCTCATGAGGCGTGAACTTTTCTTACAAATGAAAAGACTGGATGTGCCGCATATCTTTCCATATTCTTATATTTCAACCCGCAAATATTTATGCGGGAAGAAATAGTTTTGATTTTCTTTGGCCGTATGTCAACTATTCCAGATTATACAGCATTACGGATAAGTGTGATTCGTGCAAGAAAATTTACCTCCTGCGCGTACGGATTACGCCGCCCGCAAGTTCAAGCGTGCCTAGGGCGCGCGTCCGTCATATCTCAAGCTTCGCGCTCGATGAAATATTTACTTTGCGCTCCGCGCTCGAGCTTCATACGTATCCTATATTTTTGCGGGGACCTTTTTTAATACACAGTGAATCATGGAACCACCAGTAACTTGGATTTCAGTACATCAATTTATTCACTACTGAATTATGTTTTTTAATTTTTTAATTACATTTTTTCCACCGCGTGATACATTTTTTTCATTATGTCAGTCAACGTGTTCATTTTGTACAAAAAATGTTGGAAATATTTTGAATAATTTTTTTTAAGTCAGAAATTTTAAGCTTCGAAAATGTAAAAATGAGGAACGTTTACAAAATTATTTAATTAAATTCTGTGTATCTTTAGTGCTCTGCTTTCTTTCCAACATTTTTCTTGAGATTCTAGAGGTGAGTTCTCCATTAATTGATGGGACTCAAGTTTTGATGAATTAAGCGAATACTCGCGAAGAGTTTTAACATTTTTGTCCTAATTTATACCTACCAAAAACTATTTTCACCTCGATTTTCACTATAAAATTATATATTTCCACAAACCAAAAAATGTTTGTACCTAAATTTCGGAAATAAACCACTGATGAGGGTCCGTAACAGAGGCCGAAATGTCTGATTCAATGCCAAATTGATTTCAATTTTTTTGTAACCCTCAAGCCCATTTTACCATCAACATACAAATATTATTTCAACTGCGAGTGTCGAATCAACTCCACCTTCTAATATTCAATTTTTATTTCGATTTTTATCAACTTGATGTTACCTTGAAATACTCTACACTATAAAGATGCCAGAATTTTAAATCGAAGAATTCAAAGCTGCAGAGCAATAGGCTGAAATCAATAAAAATCAATGATAATTACAATTCGAGTTGAAGACGTCCATAAGTCTATAAGTTGGACTCTTGATCGAGTTCTTGATCACAAGTCTTTTTCAGTGATCATACACACATCATTTGATAATAATGCACACTGAATGCAAAAGTTCTGAATAAAAACCTTATTATATCGGGATGCCCTTAAATCATTGGAAACCCCATTTTTTAGCTCAATTTCACTCGTTATGGAGAGCTCGCAGAGATAGCTCGGATAGGTACCTTATACACGACAAAAATATATGCTGATAATTACCTCTTTAAGTACAATCTTGCAATCTAGTCTACAGTTTATTTGAGCTTTAAAAAATAACAGGAAAAACACAAAAGATAAAAGCAGAATTTCGGAGCGACTATCTTGCACTTCAAGCAATATCAGACTATCAGAGTGTATTTCCACATTTCCTACTCCTCGGAATACGAGGAACATCTTGAACAGTGAACATGGAAGTAAACTTAGTAAACGAAGATAGGCCGCGACCGCGATGGGTGAAGGACGAGTGGGCTCTTTTCGAAGGAAAAAAGGACCAGAACTTTAAACTGCAGATTGGAGAGAAGACCCGATGAGTACTTGGGCCCAGGGTTCTTTCCCGGGGTCTTTGTTTTTCTACCCGGAGCATGTGCTGGCAGGCGTGGGTGGCCAATAGTTTCGCTATGGGCTGCAGCCCAACAGTTTGAACCATTCGTTCAGCTCCACGACTCCACGCGGACTAAACATAGGAACGTAAGCGCAGCTGGTTATACATCTCTGGAAGCGCGCGCTTGATTGGTGGAGGTCGGCACGTGATTGGCCGGATTTGAGAGCTCGCATCTCGGCGGCGGAAGGGGAGAGCAGTGGCGCAGGAAGGAGAGATTCCTATTGGCCGAGTTCCTACGCTACTCCACGTGGAGTCCTAATTTTAGGATATTTGCTCGACGTTAAGGTCACAGGGGTGGAAAACGCTCAAATGGGGTGGTTTAACGCGAACCTTGGTGCCAGGGGACCCACTACTGGTCGACGGGGAGCCCCCGTTTCCGCCCTCCCACTGAGTTGGAGGGAGGCACAGTTGGGGGTAAGGTCTCGTCGAAACAACGTAACGACCAGCAAAATTAGGTAATTCGGCGCCGTAATAATGCGCGGAGTCCGCCCCGTAATGAATCGGGCGCCAAGGAGCCGGACCTTCCTTTCTCTCGTTCGTTAATCGTTTCCCTACCTTCCAATTCCGAATGCCTACATTCTTCCTTGCTTCTGGATCATCTTCCTTGCTCCCGTTATGTTGGCCCCTTGGGTGATAATATGCTCAATTCGTCGCCACGACGGGAATTTGGTACTTCTGGATATCGATCGTCGAATAAGTGGTTCCGACAGCGAACTTGGTTCAAATGCCGAAAGATAGTCAAATCCCAAGCTTACTGCGAATCACTGAAAACTCGCTTTTGAGAACCCTCCATTTCTGGGAAAAAGTGAAAATGAATTTTGACGCGAGTATAAACTATAATGGATGTATTCAAATAAATTCTGTAAATTGCGTGCTATTGCGAGACTGGAAATAACATTTTTATGGATTGCATTACAGCTATGTAAATATACACAATTCGACATAAATGAGACGCTTATTTTTTTGCGTGCTGCGCAAACCCGAATTTTTCCATGTTTGCATTTTCGCGACTTAATCGTTTGTTAACTAAAGCAACAGTCTAGAGGTCTGGTAAACAGTAGCACAAATGTTCTTCCTGGATGATCGAGAACCCGACAATCGTGGAAATATACGAATGTACGTTCATGAGCGATAAGGAACCTTGGGAAATAGAATTTCGTAAGGCAAGAAAGCAACTCGATTTTACGATTTAAACCGAGATGATCAATATTTGATTTTCGTTACGTCAAGCCTCGCGACTGTATCGTGTAATCTGTTTGCTCTGTGGCTTACAAGTTTACATTTTGTTTAAATATTATGCTACTCGTTTGGTCGAGCATTAAAGACAAGTTAATGTTAAAATTAAGATACATAAAGACTAATTCAAGGACCGATTCTTTCATTTTTCTTGCAATTGGCTAACTCGTTTCGCGATATTTGTTTTCTCACGTACGGTATAAATTGAACTTTATTGAATGATTTATTACAGAAATGTATTTTACTTATGTGAATATATTTACAATCCCTTCCCTATTCTTTCGGCCTCTCTACATATTTTTTTCGCTTGCCATTTCTCCTCCTCCACAGTCTTTCACTGCGTCCCTCTCGTCGATGCTCCCGAAAAAAGTTTATCGCAAAATGGCTGCCCGTATTTACGCTATTCAGGGGCGGAGGCTTTTTCCAGCCCCGTCTCTTTCAACCCTCTGGGGGCGCCCGCACCCCCGCATACAAGCAACGAGTGCCGATGCAGCGGCGGACGTAGTATAGAGTATAGACTATACCACTATAGTAGAGTCGTAGGACGTAGACTTGAGAGTGTAGAACTGTAGACAGTGTAGAGTGTTGAGTACAGACTGCAAAGCGCGAGGTAGAGCGAGAACGATCCAACTGCCGCAAAAGCTTTTGCATAATAATACAGCCTGTTTCCCCGTCCGCAGTCTCTTCTACCCCTTCGAAACAACCCCCTTATTCTACCTTTCCCCTCCACCTATCCACTGCCATATACGTACCAATCCGCGCGATCGTGTATCCCGCAGAAAAAGTATTGATAGCGCCGACTGTATTTAACAGAGGGGAATATTTGCACGTCAGGATTTACTTCGCTCAGATGGCTTAACGATGCCAAATTTTAGGGAGGATAAGTAAATAGAATAATGGTAGTGCTTCCGTCGTCCAGGCTCAAGACTATAATACCTTATACTATTTTTGAATTATTATAGACCGTAGATTCCCACGATATCGACGCCTCAATCCACTGACTGCGGTGCCGCACAGTGGTTCAAAATCGAAAAGTTGTGTTCATAATCGCCTGCAGGTCGTATTTCTTAACCAATTTTTTTCTTTTTTTTAAATGCTCAGCAATCAATTTTTAAGAGAATTGTGGTTTGCGATTATTGAGTTTGTTCCTTAGATCAACAATACATAAACAAACAAAATGACGAAATTGGCAATTTCAAGTTTGTGATTTCCTAATTCAAGAAACAATGCTGAAATAAGCATAGAACAGCAAAAATTCTATTCTTGTGGAATATTTATTTATACTCTCTCCCTGTTACGGGTTTGGGAGTCTCGGCATAAACTTCTCTCTATTCCTTTGCACACCTCACCACTAACTCAGGGATGAGGGGGGCCTACAGTTTACGGTGGGTTCCAAACCACCAAGAGCAACAGCTACCTAATACCTGGAGAACTTGAAGAACTCTAGAGGTACCGGGCTCACGACTCTCCGTGGCCCGCCGAGGCTCTTCCAGAATCCAGAGTGCGAGGCAGGAATCGAACCCACAACCAGACAGTACCGTGGGTCCAAAGCTCATGCCTTAAGTTAATTATCATAAACAAATTATTACTTTTGTGTATTTCTCATCGGAATTTTTTTTTTCTCTGATTGCTAATATTTTTCATAGGAGTCATAATTTCAAATAATAAATTACCATAAGTTAACAATTACTATTTTTATAAACAATTTGTATGAACAAATTGTTTCTCGCGCGTATTTCCCATGGGCTAATTTTTTTTTTAATTTAAGGCCATGTTAAAAAAGTTAAACTTACCCGATTTCTACCTTACCGACAGCTTTTTTTGCAACAACTCACGTCTACACCGAAATATATATCGAGTTGATATTTCAAGAAAAGCCTTAGAAAACGATAAACTACGTTTGTATACAACATTTTGTTCAAAATTTTGAAAAATAATAATTTTTCTGCGATTTTTTTTCTAATTTTGAACCAAATGTTGTATACAAACGTAGTTTATTGTTTTCTAAGGCCTTCCCTAAAAAATAAACTCGATATCTATTTCGGTGCGGACGTGAGTTGTTGCAAAAAAAATCGATAAGTTGGGTCCCGCGACCCATGTTTAACATGGCCTTAATTGCTAATATTTTTCATAAGGATCATAATTTGAAACAATAAATTACCATAAGTTAACAATTACTATTACTAACCAACGGAATGCAGTAATAAATAATCCATGTGATTGTTCTAAACAATCTAAAAAAAACTGAGATTTATCACTTTTACATGTACAAAAGACGGTCTTTCCACTGAAATTATCCGACAATAAACTAAAAATGATTCCAAAATTTAAACAATTCGAATCCAAGAATAATTCGAGTTCTGAATACTAATTTATTTATATTAATTTTTTATAATAATCTAATTATTATTATTATTAATATCTTGTTTCTCTGAATCAATATTACAAATAAGATTATCACAAAAATGATTGAAGAAAAAATTACTTTTTTCTACGACCAACCACAGATAGTTATAGATTGTTATAAAACTTGTTATGAACAATTATGTAAATTTTTAATTTATTGTTGGATAATTTCAGTGGAAAAACCGCCCTTTTTACATGTAAAAGTGATAAATCTCAGTTTAAAAAAAATTGTTTATAACTTATACATAAATTATTTATTACTCCATTTCGTTGGTTAGTCATCTTAATAAATGTTACTCCAATAATAATTGGAGTGAAAAACATTCTTTTCCAAGAGGAAAGGGCCGACTGGGACATTTGTTCAAAAAAACTGTTCATAGAGATGTAATTGTTAACTTATGCTAATTTATTGTTTCAAATTATGACTCTTATGAAAAATATTAGCAATCAGAGAAAAAAAAATTTCCGATGAGGAACAAACGAAAGTAAGAATTTGTTTATAAGAATTGTTTATAATAATTAACTTAAATCAAAATAGGATTATTGCTGTTCTATGAGAGTAGTTGCAATAATTCTGGCTAATAGTGAGCTTATTTCAACATTTTTTCTTAAGTTAGAAATTCACAAACCTGAAATGGCCAATATTCTCACTTTATTTGTTTCTATATTGTTGATCTGAGAAATAAATTCAAAAATATGTTGACTTTTTCAGTTTCTCTGTTTGTTAAAATATTGGATGTAATTTTTCTGAAAGTCTTTCCCTTGACATTAAATGGAAAAAGGTGCCGAGGGACACAAGCAAATATTTTAATCATTAGTGAATATGAGATACTTTCCAGAAGGACTGCCTACAGTTCATAATTCAACTCTCCCATTTGGTCCAAACTCTACATGTAGATAATTACTATAAAAATGTTCAAAATCAGTCAAATAATAACTTACCGGCAATCAAGGTTCCTCTAATAATTATGAGCATTTTGAAAATATTTTATTTATTATTATAAATAAAGTACTTAGAAAAAGTACTTGTTTGAGCTTGAGGCTAAGGAGACCCATCTATACTTATATAAATACTAGAGTTGCTAGAGACTAATGTGAAAGTTGCGATACTGTTTTTTGCTTGGATTGGGTATGATGTATTTGCTGTTGCAACAGTTCTTTCATAGTTGATTCCCAAGAGTTGTTATTGACCGGCATTAGGGATAGAGCTTCACGAGAGTTCGAGAGAATTCTCGACATCGTCTCGAAGTCGAGAGTTGATACGATATCGAGACGAGAGTCACATGGAACTCTCGATCACGAGATATCAAGGGAAGATTTGCCGAGATATCGGTCTCCACGAGGGTTCTAGACACTTCCTTTCGTTTTCACTCGACAATACATCTACTGCTACGAAATAATTTATGCAATTAAAATTCATTGAGAAGTAATATATCCTCAATTTACAGAATCCTAATAGAACTTATCATTATACAGAAAACTAGAAATCAAGATCGCTAATTTGTGTGAAAAGTGAACTTTCTATCCTCGTTCAATCAAGTTATTGCTCTCAGAGAATCGTTGTGCAACGATGTTCTCTTTAGAGACATCACCAGTTCACCGATCGGAAAGAGTCTCTCAACCAAAATCGAAGGAGCCAATGTGCCGTAAATATTCCTATCCTGACTTTAGTTAATATTTTATAACAATTATGTGTTATTACTCAAACCCTTACTATTATCATAAATTTCCCAATCGCAGAATATTAATTTAAAATCGAATTCTGTTGAAAAATAAAATGTTTGTATTTCCGTATTCAAAAGCGCCTGCCAAATTCCATTGGCTATTTGAACAGGTACCGCACTCAGTGTACTGCGCATTCTAGAGATATCCGCGTTCTTCCCGCGCGCATCACTGAGCGATAGTCTACTGTGAACAGTGGCGCTACTGTTCAACTGTTAAACTATTAGTACAGTCAATCTGTCAAATTTCGTGGAAAAAAATATCATAAAACATTTTTTTACGGAAATCGCTAGTAGAGCATTCAAAAGCTTAACCTGAAAGATGCGGGATCGTTCAGGGGCGGGTTTTTGAGAAAACTCAAAAAGTTTTTGGATTTGATATATCTCGGAAATTATAGGTTTTTGGTGAAATTTTATAGAACAAAAAATGTTAGGGGCAATGTTTCCTACAACTTTTTAATTGGGTCGACATGCTGCAATGAAAAGTGCAACTAAATGACGCTTAAGTACCAAAAAAAGGGTTTTATCGCTTTTTGGCACAGAAAAAAAAAATTTTCGCAAAACTGTCAATGAGAAAGTTGTTTGTTCCAAAACAACCTACAAAATTTATACAAAAATTTTTCTTGTCTGACTTACCGTTCACGAGTTATAGTGTGACAAACCTGTCACCATAGAATTCCCATTGTTTCTGACGGGGCGACAATAGCGTGGGTGCATTATAAATCATTACTTCAAACTGAATAAATAATTTTTTTGTAAGTAGGATTTTCAAATTATTCCTGGTTATGGTAAATTGTTATTATGGAATAATATTTATTATTATTAATTTTTTTTCAAAACTGTGCTGACTCCAGTATTGAACGTGATTTAAGAAGGTTTTTAAAATTTTACATCAAATGAGCTGTACAAAAATGTGCTAATGCTTGTTGTTGAGCGTGCAACGTGGAAAATACGTCGAAGTGTTTATTATTTTATAGAAGATAGAATCTTGGCTTCTCAGAAAGAAAAAATGCCTCGTCCATGCCAATTTGTATTTTATTACAAAACCAAACAGTTTTGCGACAAAAAATTTTGTTCAGTGCCAAAAGTAAAAAAAAAATCTTTTTTGGTACTTGAGCGCCATCTATTAATTGCACTTATCATCGCGGCATGTCGACCCAATGAGGAAAATTGAAGAAAACATTGCCTCCGAAATTTTTTGTTTTTACAAATTTTCCCAAAAAGCTACCATTTCCGAGATATATCAAATCAGAAAGCTTTTTGAGTTTTCTCGAAAAACCGCCCCTGAACGATCCCGGATTTTTCAGGTTAAGCTTTTTGAATGCTCTTCTAGCGATTTGCGCAGAAAAAAAATTTTATGATATTTTTTCCCAAAAACGGCCTTTTTTGTGACAGATTGGCTTATTATATTTAGATAAGTGGACGATTCTTCCGCGCATGTTACTACAAATTGTCCGCTTTGTTCAGTTTTGAAAACACTTCGTCATGCTTAGGATGCTTAATAGATTACTATTTACATTTAATATGTTATGAATATGATTGTATCATAAAGCTCCTTCTCTTGCTATTTTCTCGCCCATTTCTATCTCTCTTTCTCTCTCTTTTTTTCTCTCTCGCTTGCTCGCATAAAAATTCGCCAATAAAAAAGAGGAGAAGCTCAAAAAGATGATGTAACAGAATTTCGCTAGAATCTCGATTTTGAGAGTTTATTATTGAATCGCACTGAAATCGTTTGATTCTGCTTGTACAGTGAAAACTATATTTTTTTCAAAGTAAAATTATTAGAAAATCGATACAATAATGTTTATAGTCGTTTGTATATAATGTTTATGGTCGTAAGGGAATATCCTGCCTTCCGACAGGGAACTCACATCAGTTGCTGTAATAAATATCAACCAAGAACAAATATGAAATAAAATCCCAGCAGCAAACCCTTTAAATAGACAATAACAACTCTGGCAATTGTAAGTAACTATTTATTTACTATTGCCAAAATTTACTTTGAAGTATTTAGTCATTAAAAACCCTCGGATTGGTTAATAATAACCTCTAGCATCGGATAATAACGGACAATGGTCGGTAACAACCAAGAGTAATGGTTAGTGAAAACCCCAATCAATAACCCCCAAAGACATACGATTAGAGTTTTAGTAACACAGTAAACAAGAGCCTTGGTGGCTCAGAAGATAGCGTGTCAGGATTCCGAGAAGGAAGACTGGGGTTCGATTCCTGTGCCGGTACCAATAGGAATTTGGTTATTTTCTATTACCGAGGCTTTGGTGGTTCGGAACCCACCTTAAACTGTAGGTCCCACAAAAGAGGGTATTAACCTCCCAAATACGAGGTTGCATGTCGAGAGGATTATGATTGGTGGTTGCTAGCCTATTTCGAGTAATGCTCTCCTAATCTGGATTAGTGAGAATTCTGCTAAATGAATCAGTACTTGCGTGTTCGACTAAGGAAATAGTAATATTTGAGCATGTGACTGATGAAATAGTAAAAAAATCACAATTTCATTCTAATAAGGTCATTAGTGAAGATATTTACCAATTCATTAACATACTTTTTGTCACCAATCAATTAGTAGACTTTGTCTTTGATTATTTTCGATATAAAATGTTGAACCTGAAGACGAACGACGAAACGTGTCAGATTTGATGTTGTGTTATAAATTGTTCTATTCCATCAATTCCGCAGCACACAGCTTTTGAATACGTCATGATGCTGGAGGTTATTTAGACAATTTATAAGTTTCTCAAAATAAATCTATGTTATTGTTTCAGCAGTTCAGGAACGCATGCGAAGGATAAAGTTGTCGCAGTAGCTAAGGAAATAAAAAACGGGGATCTCTTTATAATTTAAAAATCATCATAATCTTGTTTCAAGGCTTTGTGAGGATTCTCATCAGTTCAAGAAGAAAGTTCCTCAGTCATCAACTTCTCCAGATTGTTTTTCTCATTCAAACAACAATCAAAACGGATCTCAAGAAGAAAAAAATGAAAAGCGTGAGCTTTTGATGATGAATCTCTAACTTGCACTCAGTTTGAAAATCAATTTTTAACATAAAAAATCAACAGACTTGCAATAATATACTAAAAATTGCCATCAAACAGATGGACTCTCAAATGGAGTTCTAAATCTTCAGCAGAAAAAAGCAAACTTCGAACAAGGGTTCAACTGTCAGATAATATTTGGTTGAATTTTCAAACAGAAATGGGAATTTTTAACATGGAAATTTAATTTTAAACAAAAAAAGCGAAATTTCGATAAAATATTTAAATGAATTCTTGTTCTTCCAAAGATTTTTAATTTCAGTCAAAAATTGATTTTTTCGGTTGAATTTGCAGTATTTTGTAGTAATATGGTTTTTATTTTTGTTAGAAATTAATTATTCAGCTGAAAATCAAAAATTCCATATTTAGTTGAATACTCTTCTTTTTGCTTTGAGAGCCAACTATTTCGTTAAATATTCGTAATTTTTGAAATATTTTAGTAGTGACTCAAACTATCTTGTTGAAAATTTGTAGTAGATTCGTCATTATCGTTCGAAGATTCCAGAATTGGTTAAAAATTACTTTCTTCTTTTCTTGAATTACTTCCTAAAATCACTTATATGCTTACATCATTGTTTCCGTGTAAAATACCCTGTATTATTATTATTATTATTATACCATTAAGCCAAATCCCTTGCGGGGTAAGCGTAACTCGTTCGGTTCCAGCCCCTC
>WSXT02000018.1:47789-68946 GCA_011762715.2 Neuroterus valhalla
TTTCGTCACGCGGAAATTGCTATTAATAAAACTTGTAATTTAGAAATTACAGGGTGGCGATTCGGCGGACGATTCCAAAACCCGGTCATTTCCCGATTTTTCACGGTCAAGTTTTTCAATTTTCTCAGTCGACTTAAAGTAACATATTTATATTTGTCGCAAAACGCTTACATGTATTTTCATTCAAATCTTAACATCCTTTAACACAACAGATCTAACATTGCAAAATAAATCAATTCTAAAAAGAATACTCTAATTTTGAACGAAAAAATACAATTTTCTTACAAAAATTGGAACAGTTTAACATTCAATTAAAAAAATGAATCTACGATAACAAAAAAACAACGGATTTCCGACAAAATAGTTCATTTTATAACCAATCTGGTGAATTTTCAAATAACATGAATCTTCAACCAGAACACTTAAATTTCAAAACAAGAAGATAAATTTTCAACTAAGAAGATAAATATTTAACTGAATATTCAAACAAAAAGATCAATTTCCAAGAAGAAAGAATCATTTTCTAAGAATAAATATAAAGTTCTAACAATATAATCGAATTTAAAGGTCAAAAAATACTTATTTCCAACCAAAAATGGAACAGTAACATTTTTAGTTTAAAAACGCAATTTGAAAACAAGCATAAGTGGTTTATACTAAAAAAAAAGATTCTTTAACTGAAGGAGTTGAGTTTTCAAACAGATAAATTAACTTTCACTGAAAAGATAAATCGCCAACGGAAATTGTAATACTCAAAGTTTCATTTGAAAAAAGTGGATGTTCAACTAAAAAAATACATTTTTGAGTGAAACTATGAAGTTTTCAATTGGAATAAGTTAAATTTTCCGTTGAAAAAAATTACTAATAACACAAAAAACTAACTTTCACCCAAAAAAAACTAACTTTTCAAGAGAATTATTACATTTTCACAAAAAATGATGAAGAATCAAATGAACTGAAGTAGTTGAATTTCGAACCATGACAGAAGTAGAAATTTTCAAACAAAAATGAAATGGTGACATTTTTAGCTTAATAAGTCGATTTCGAACAAGAGTTTTTAAATAGATGAATGTTCGACTAAAATGAAAAATATTTGACTGCATAACTTGAATTGTTAACCGTAAAGAAGAATTTTTGAAGAAGAAGAATATTATCTTCCGAAGAAAACGATAATTTTTCACAAAAAATCGATTTTTCAACAAAATATGTGAAGTTTCAACGAAATAATGGAATGCTGAATTCAAAAAGACAAATTTTCACCGAAATTTCGAAATTTGATCTTGGAAAATTCAGTTTTCCATGAAAATGGAACAGTTAAATTTTCAGTTGGAGTAATTGATTTTTAACCAAAACTGATGAATTTCTGGGTATAATAATGAATCTTCAACAGAATCGATGATTTTTAATCCAAAAGATAAATTTTTAACCACAAAGATTAATTTTCCACAAAAGAGGCAAACTTTCCACAAAGTACATAAATTCTCGAAAAAATAGTTCCATTTTCAAAATCAAAAATCAATATTTTACTAAATACTTGAATTTCCACCAAAAAAAGATGAATTGATTTTTAACAAAGTAGTTACAATTCAAACCAGAGGTGAATTTTGAATCGAAATAATGTAACTTTAACAAGAAAATTTGATTTTCAACAAACAAGTTTAAATTCCAAACAAATATAAGATTTTTTTACAAAAACAGGACGAATTCGCAATAGACAATATAAAGAAGCTTTCTATCATATTTCAGAAATATTTCTTCTTCAGAACACTACTTCAACTCTTAAGATTGTTCGAAGTACTTTCTTTATTTAAAATTAGGAGAAGGGGACTTTAAAATTGTGACAAATTTTGAATTGAAGAAACGATTTTCAAAAATTCCTCCCTTCTGAATGCGAATTATAATTAGTTCAAAAAGTTCCCGTTCCATTCTGTTTCTTGTTTGGCAACTTTATGAAGATTTATCATTATTAATATTATTATTATTATTATTACTATTATGTGACAAATTCCCTGTGTCAAGTGAAATTTCACTCCTTAACTGAAACTCCCTGTCCTAAAATGAAAACTATAAATATTTTCTGAAATTCCCTATGTATTATCAATTCGATCATCAAATTCAAGTCGGCTAAAAACATTTCACAGAGCAACAAATTTGCAAAACGTTTTTCTTATAATGGAAACAAAATTCTCCTTCTCGCATGACGTATAGATATACTTATATATATATATATTTTGGTAGAATTTTTATTAGTCTAGGTTGAGTCAAGTAAATTCCTTGTTTTTCATTAAGATCAAAAAGAGAAAGATTACGGAAAAACTACGTAGAAGGGGGGGGGGGGCATTGAAAATGTATACGCTTATCTACGGAAGGTAGAGGGGGGAGTCGAAAGTTGCCTGGAATTTGGCTACGTAGTTTATGGACGACCCCCAATACCGAACGACAATTCTTTTATATTATGCAATACCATCAAATATTTTTCCTGGAATTATGTCTTACAAGTTTAATTTGCTTTCTGCATAAGGGATATAACAGAAAGGATTTTTCGAAATATGTTTGAAATTTTATCCGACTTTATACGACGGAAAAAGTGCGGAGTAAATCTGTGGCATGGGCCAATTTCACCATCCGTTAGAACGAAAACCGCTGCAGGTCTAATTCATAACTTTGCATTTATGATTATAATGTCGAAGCCGCTTTATACATTGTATATTGTAAGGCTTTTCAGCTGATTTAAGAGCCATATCATTTCAGAGCGTGTATTCTCAAAATTGCAGAATAACCCCTCCAGTTAAGTAGACGGTGATTTAAATTATGAATACGGAAGTTGCACAAAATCGTAAATTACATAGTGGTTTTATCGCCACACTGTTTCAATCCGTGATCATAAAAATTCATTGAAGCAGTATATAGCCGGCAAGTATCTCAGCATAAAAAGTAAGTAAAATATTCATCAGATTTTGACTCAATATAAGAATGTTTAGCCGGTGTCACTGACGCAGACAATTTTGCACAAAGAGGGGTATTATGGCATGTAATGGACTCAGGTCGGATCTCAAAAAGACCCCATGATTTCGCCGTGTCAACAAACCATTGTCAGGCGATGGGACGAGAATGCGTTATTTGAACCCCGAAGGTACATTCGGTCCCCCTGGACGGAATTAGCCACGATTCTTCCGACCTTTGAATTCCATTGAAAAAGTGTTATTATACCCTCATCTACATTCTCGACCTTCGAAACTGCATAGGAGTCTCTTTTCTAATCAGAAGACTAATTGTTAGTAATGATTTATCTGAGATAACTAATTACATTAGAGATCAGTAACTCCTTCCACTCTAAATTAATTAGAACTCACTTGAGTAATTAACAATTACTCGAGTAGCTTATTAGTGCAACATTCGATGAGGCCATTCAATTAACCATCAGTGCTCATTTGTGAGTGTCGATTACATTAAGGAAAAATGAGAATTTTTTCGGCTTTTTGCAATGTGTGTGTCGCCACATTGAGGTGGCAAGTAACCTGAATTCGCTCACGTTTGCGTGATTTCAGGGTAGCGCGCTTTTAAGACTCGACAAAATTTTAATGTCCAAAATTATCCGTGGGTCCACCCGTGGGCCGACCATGTTTAATGACGCGTTTAGTGCCCGACCTGCCCGCTGCAAGGCGCCACAATATACCAGAGTGATCTCCTTCCTCAACCTGCGCCCCCCGCTTTAACCTTCACCAAAAAAAATAACTCAAAAGCCCCTGGCGGTTTAATGAGCGCCTAATTCTGAAGAGAAAAATGCGGTTTTTATGTATACCCTCGGCAATTTCTTTCCGCTCTTCCCCCTCCGCTACCTTCCTTCCTCTCCCCTGTTTCTCTTGGTTCGGCTTTCTTTCTCACTCTGTAACGGCGGTTCAGCCAATGGATTTTTCAAGACGGTCATGAGAGAAGGCGCGATGTGAGCCTTCAAAAAATCTGCCTAAATAGCGACAACACCCCTCTCGCACTCCCGAGCCTGAATCAACTCTCATCTTAACTCATTATCGACAACAGTTTCGATATAAAAGTGGACATCAATTCTTAACAACTGTAATTTTGACGTATATCTAATTTTCAGACGTCGTCCACTGCGACGTTCCGCTTGGGGTTCAGGTATACGAAAGGTCACTGATTGCTAGGGTCGGTCGAAGGATAATAATTTTAGACATCATCGAAATTTTTATGGTAATTAAGTTTTCTTGCATGATATGAGAATTGGAGTTCTAATATTGTCTAGAATTTTGAATTGAGAAATATTCTTAAAAAATGTCGGGGTTAAACTGATTTTCCAAATTTAGCTATGTGCCTATAAGTTCACTAAATTTAGGAATTGAATTCTAATCATAACGAAGCTTATAAAATATACTTGATTCAATTGATATTAAGCAATATCCACTAAATTTCACGTTATATCAACCTCGAACTCAACTGAATTCTCGGCTACTCAATATCACCTAATATCAATTAATTTCAAGTCTTTTCAACTGAATTAGAATTGAATTATAGTAAATGTATATTCAGACATCTGGAATTCCATACCGAGATAATTCATCCCATTTTGTTATAAATTTCTCGTAATTTAATTTCCTCTTGATAATTTTTTTGGTTGCTTCCTACAACGTTTTTAACAATTATGGGTTTTTAAAAAATGAAGACTTTTTGGCACTAAAAATTCCCTGAAACTTCGCCTAATCTACTTTTTGAACAAATTGTAATAAATTGGTGAAATAATTAAAAATTATTTACTGTTAACAATTCCCTGTGAACAAATAATCTTAAGTTCACTTTTTTGGAAAGCGGATATGGTGGAGTCATAGAAAGTATTTTTACCGAAAAATACATAAATAAGCAGTCTTTCATCTTTTTAGTAGAAAATTAAACTTTCTGATTAAAGATTCAACTATTCGGATGAGAATTTATTGTATATCTCCTCATTTGATGAGAATTTCAGTGTTTAATAAAAAAAAAATCATCATTTTGGCTGGAAATTTAACAATTTGGTTCAAAGTTGAATAACTTGATTAAAATTTTATTTTTCATGCAGATTTTTAGATACATTTTTCCGGCCGAAAATGTATGTATTATTTTGAAAAAGCGTTTTTTTTGGGTCATAAATAATTCTGTTCTCCTTGGCAATTCATCATTTTAATTGAATATTCATCCATTTTGTTTCAAGTTCAATTATTTTATTCAAAATTCTCCTTTTTAGTAGAAAATTAAACTCTTCGGTTAAATATTCATCTATTTTGTTGAAAATTTGTCTTTTCTGTAGACTAATTATCTTCTTAGTTCACAATTTGTTCATTTTTGATTGAAAATACAACTATTTGGTTTAAAATCCATTTTTTATGTTTGGGATTCTATATCTCTTTTTTTGTTGAAAATTTAACAATTTAGTTCAAAGTTAAACTGCTTTGGTAAAATTTTATGTTTCATTTTAGATTCACTTCTTTAGCCAGAAATGTATGTATTATTTTGAAAAAACGTTTTTTTGGGTCATAAATAATTCTATTCTCCTTAGCAATCCATCTTTTTCAGTGAATATTGAATATTCATCTATTTTGTTTCAAGTTCAATTATTTCATTCAAGATTCTCCTTTCTGTAGAAAATTAAACTCTTTGGTTGAAAATCCATTTTGCATGTATGAGATTCTATTTATTTTTTTTTTAATTTAAACATTTGGTTGAAGTTAAGCTACTTTGGTAAAATTTCATTTTTCATTCTAGATTCCCTTCTTTGGCTGAAATTATATGTATTTTTTTTAAATGCGTCTTTTTGGGCAGGAAATGATTCAGTTTTCGTTGGCCATTCATCTTTTTGATTGAATATTGAACCATTTGGTCACAAATGAACTTATTCTGTTGAAAAATCGTTTTTAATAGAGAATCAATCTTTTTCATTCAAAATTTATCTTTTTAGGTACAGAATTCAGATATTTGGTTCGAAATTCATCTATTTCGTTTGAAGCTCAATTATTTTATTTGACATTCCTCCTTTTAGAAGAAAATTAAATTTTTTGGTTAAAGATTCAACTATTCGGTTGAAAAACTCATCTATTTTGTTGAAAGTTTGTCTTTTTTGTAGACTGTTTATCTTCTTGGTGGAAAATTTCATTATTTTTTGTTGGAAACTCAACTATTTGTTTCAAAATTTATTTTCATTAATTAAATTCAATTCCTTTTCTCACAGCAAATTTTATTTTTCGGTAAAAAATCACTATTTTTGACTGAAAATTCAACCACTCAGTTCAAAGCTGAACTAATTGTGTGATTTATACTTCTTAAACTAATATACATAATCTACTTATAAAAAATTGTGTGAAATAAGGCTATAAAAATTCTCTTCAGAGACAAGAATCTACACGAAACAAATATATAAATATTGGGATTCGAAAGATATAAATTTGTACCCTATAAGTTCCCAAACTACACAGAATATAAATTCATTTTTATTTATTAAAAGGCATAAGCCATCCACAGTCGGAAACTGTCATGTCATATTTACAATTGAGAGGCTTTTCAAAAACCCCATTAACTAACCGTTTAAGAGTGATGTTCAAAGGTGTTTGAAAATTCTCCGAGATAATTCGGGATAAACACATAAGATGGGATAAGAAGGGATAAGAAGGATCAGGAATGAGGAACCAGCGGTAGCTGGTGTCCCTGCGCAGAAAGCAAGAGGATTGCACTGATAATGAGTTAAATGCAATTAGGCCTACCAATGCGCCCTGTCGAGGGATCGGGCGTGAGAATGAAATATTGTAATTCTTTTGGCGCCCGAGGGTGTTTCGTGGGATGCATTATCCATTCCGCATTGCGATAGGAGCGCCAAACGTCCAAAGGGACTTGAAGGAGGTGGGGAGGGAAATCGAGAAAGAAATATAGGGACCGGGAGTGAAATGGACGGAGACCGATGCGAGTTTCAGCACGGGAGTGATGGCAGACTGGAAATGGGGTGGGTGAGGTGCAGGTAGCACGTACATTCCTCTTCGTAAGACGCTAAGGAAGGAGTGACCCCAGATGGATATCGGTTAATAGCTTTTTCGAACGAAGAGGTTCCAAGGGAAGCCCTAACTGGTTGATTTTTGTCCTGGCCCAAATTGCAATTGCGATCCCAACTTGGTTATCTGGATTCAGAAAGACTTCAATGAAAAATAAGACGTACTGCCTGAATTATTAATTGGCTTTTGGGAAGGAGTCATTAATTATTAGTATAACAATGTTCTTTCTGATGCATCAGTCCGATAGAGATATTTAACGAAATTCGAGTTACTCTTATCAGATTAGGTTCAGAATAACGTATTGTCCTTTGCTTCTTGTCAGGAAGAAACTTCTGGCCCGTATCCTTATTGGTCTCCAGTTCAAAATTAATACGGCTCAATCTAGGTTCTCTTTTTTCCAGGAGAACGACTTCTAATAAAATATAAATAAAATTCCCTGGTCGATATTTTAAAAGCATCAATGAAACGGTATCGGGGATACGCGAAGCTCTGCGCCACGCGGCATTGCGAATCGTGGTACGTTTGCAGGTACATCCGTGTAACAGAATGAAAAATCGAGCGTATCATTGGGAATACATAGCGACGTAATATTCACAAAGAGCGTCCGGACCATCCGTTATTGAAAAAAGAGAAATACCATCGGATACGCGCACTCTTGGACGAAGAGGCAGGGCGAAGGCAAGGCCCTCGGTGAGTGAGCGAGGGCTCTCGAAAAAGCGCTCTTTGTCGGTGTCGTCCTTTAAATCCGTTTAAAGGGACCACCGACCGGTCGGTCTGATTAATAGTCCTCGAGCGGCGGGGTCGGGCTCGATGACAGATCGAGAATGCTTCGGGGACAGGCGGCAAAAATGCCGAGTTCACACTCACCTCGTGAGAGACACGAAGTATGCCAAATTCATTCGATGTTAATTTAGTAAGACCCAAGAATACTTCTGCAACTTTATCCCAACCCCTTCATACCAGCCAATAAATGACAGTCCCCAGGACAGCTCCTGCACTCATGATCATCAAAACATTCCGTCCCTAAGTTCATCGGATGAACTCTCACCTAATTTCATCTGAATTGTCCTCCGAAGATGAAGTACAAGATTAGGAATTTGACAATTGCAAACAAAAGATTTGCGGACAATAAATCCTTCAAGTCTTTCAGCATTCGACATAAACATCAATCCTTACCGCGATAACGAGTCTCATTATGACCGGCGTAAATTTTTGCACATCATTATTCTAGCCTCACATATTATATGACTAGTGAGTACCTAGATAGAAATGAGGTTTGGATAACAAAAGCTTTCTTCGAAGGAGAAAAGGCTTTTTATTTATGACAGATTAATCCTTTGCTACTTTGACTCTGTATTTGCAATACTGTCAAGAAAGAAACTCTGCACAAAAGGATTTTAACTGTTAAGATGTTTGTATTTACTTTTTCATATTTTGTTCCTCAACTTCATGCCTTATGTCTTATGAAACACTCAGCTTCATGCGTTTTGTTCCAATATGTATGGTGATTAAATGCCTTTTAAGCTCGCTTTCAAGGAAGTGGTTTCATTTGAATGTACTTATGGATATTTGCAACAGAAAATCAATTTCAGTTTGGAGGTTACCATTTCTTTCACTGGTCTCAGGGGCATAAGGCACTTTCGAGTGTGGCCTTGCGTCGTTCGTTTGTAGTGATTTACGGCTACGGTGGCAATTTCGTCTCGCTCAGACGCTCGCTTACCGAAGTAGTCCCACTCACACACCTCGATCTTGGCTAATATGACGCGCAATCCTTTCCGCTATGTTTCTTCCGGTTCAGCTTTTCTTTTCTTATTGTCCTTCATCCCCCGAGTTAAAAAATTCCTAAGTAATCCAAACCCGCTTCTCTTCAATTTTGAAACGCAGAGGATATACAACATTCGGTTTAAAACTTACTTTTTATACTGTCTTGCCTGCTGTCCACTATTATAAAACAAATCCATTAGGCTTACCTGCAACAGAAACAAAATACTGGTTAGTTCTCATGCGAGGAAAATAACAAACAATAAAATCTAGAGTGCTTAAAAATCGCTACGTATATTCTTCCTTTGAACTCTGGGATATTTTTCCACTTCAGAGGAAGCTTTTGAAAAACAGGGAATACAGAAGTTTAGAAACCAGCATCCCTATTGTACGTAATTCCTATAATAGCCTATTTCCAGTTGGCAAAGGCAGTGTGTCGGTTTCCTTTGACCTTCTGGAAGGAGCGCTTGAAGCTGAAACATCTTTGCAAAGACGTCTGGTGCATTTTCTCTGAAAATCATTTTGCAGGTTAAGCAAATTACAGCGGAAGTAATTTGAGTCGTGGTCACTGGCCCGAGTAACGGGCAGTAATGCTGCACACTGGAAATGTTTCCATCGACGAGGATTTGTATTAGGTAGATTGAAGAAGGTAGTGAGTATTTGAGAGTGTATTATAGCAGTAGCAACGGGATTAGATGCATCCGAAATGACACGACTGGATGAGCTCGGGAATACCTAAAAAAGGTGGTCATTCTGGGAAGACACTGAAGCCTATGAAGAGGAGGTAACCACCCTCAGACAGACTGCTCTATGGAACAGCGGTCGAGATCCCTGGGCCTGTAATTTCGGATTCCATAATGGGCCCGCGTCTCACAATTAGACCCCAACATCATCTCCGCCAGCTTCAACCCATTGCAGGAGGTGCTTTTCTTCCTTATATTACTGACCATACCGTTGTCGAGATGAAATTCGGTGTCTCCTTCTGTTGCTTTGTCCTTTTTAAAAAGAAAGCGTTTTTTGTTTAATTTCGAATTGTCTTTTTAGTTGTTAGATCGCTGAGTGTTTATATTCAACATGCATGCTGCTCCCTAAGATGCATATCTTTATTTATAGGACATTTGCTATTCAAACAACATATTTTCTATTGAGCAATACCTTTTCCATTGAGCAAAACCATTTCTAATCAATAACACTTTTTCATGTAGACCAGATACTTTTGTTAAAAACAACATAAGTTGATGGAAAAAATGATGCTGAACGATATACCATTCTAAAATTTAAAGCGAATATCATAGCTACTCTAAACTGAGGTATCTCTCTCTCTCCTCAGGTCTAGCATAAACTTGAGCATAATTGTTCGCTCTGGGATAGCTTTATAAACTAGAGTACGTTTTGGTATTCTTTCTAGATGGATAAACGAATCTGTTGTTTCTCAAGACTCATTTCTTACACAACAAAACGTTTGCTATTGAAACAACATATTCTCTATTCACTAAGATCCTCTCCGTTGAGGGAAATCATTTTTAGGCAGTACCACCTTTTCTTATAGACAGCAACTGCGAGAAACGGCATAATCTGATAGAAAGGTTTTGCTGGGCGTTATGGCCTATTGTTCAAAAGAAGCGTCACTAAAGAAGTCACCTTTTCTTCAAGACTTCAGGAATCCAAGATATCCCGTATGAGCTTGAGAACAATTTGTAACCCCAAGATAAAAATAGAGAATAGGCTATGTTTTGATATCCCTCTGTAGGAAAGATCGCAGGTAGAGGCTTCTAGCCATCGTCGGTCGAATGCGCGATGACGATGCATGACTCTTTTGGTCTCTTCACCTTCTCCGGGCCGTAGCCTCTTTCACTGTTTCTGTTGCTCCTACCTTTTGGTTCCCGCTCAAGGACCCTCTAAGGATAATTACATAGTAGCTTAGTCCGATGCAGCGCGGCGCGGGGCAAAGAATAAACGTTCCAGGATGGCTCCACGTAAAGTAATGGCTAATCGGTTGGTCCAACCGGCGACACACTGCCGCCGGTAGATTAGTCACCCTCTGGATTTGTGGTTTATAATTTCCCGACGACGCCATGCCGGTACGATTGGACTCTATCTTTACGAGTTCCCTCTTCACCAGGAGCATCCCGTGTTATTAGAATAGCGATCATAGAAATTATTGCCCCTTCCGACTCTCTTTCAACGTCTCTCTCCCCATCGCGACGTAAGGTAGCCTCGTAGGGATCCCCGCTAATTCGACCAGTGTATATAACCGTCGCTAACGAGCTCCAAGCACTGGTCGTAGGATCCAACCTGGTACTCACCAGGTATCTTGAGTATCTGGTCTCGATACGCGAGTACGTGAGACGGCTGCGAAAACGAGGATCGATAATCTTCTTGTTGATATCTCTTCTCCAATTATAAAAATCTTTACTCTCATGGCTTTCCCATGGCAGGAATCAAAGATGCAGAATTAGAACTTCAGAGTCAGAGGGAATATATTGCAGAAGACTCCAATTCTGTGGAGCTACCCGAATCAGTCGGTAGCTACAATTTCAACTTCAAAGTTTCTAAAAACCTAGCAGTACATTATCAACTCTGCCAGGCTCAAGTTTATTCCATATGCACCCGTGAAACGCTTCGCAAACTAATGCTATGAGGATCTTTACCTTGTTTGAAGATATTTAATTAAAATAGTTTTATTATTTCCATTTATTTTCCAGCAGGAGAAGCACGTCAATTATAGTGGAATAGATCACGCCCGAGTTATAAGTCCAGGTCGGAGCTTACAGCAGATAGGTACAGAAAGAGGAGTCTCAAGGACGTTTCTGGGCGTGGAAGAATCGCTACCCACACAGTCTTAGCGATGCACATGCAGCGTGTAGCGCATGTACCAACTGGCCACGTCTGTTTTGACCATGATTGTCTTCTTTCTCTTTATTTCCCCTTTTGGTATCTCCGCGTTTCTTGTAGACTATAGATATAGAGGGTTTTGGCTTGGCTCTTCGGGCCATTTTTCCCCGCTGAACCACCTCCAGGGCTATCCAAATGACGGCCTGACGGGCGTGGAGGTACTGCCTATTGTTTTAACAGGTTGGCTTAAATTGAAGCCCCGAGCCGTCCACGAAGAACGCTCAGCATAAAGTCGTAAGGAGTTACCTCCAAATTCTTTTAAATTCAAGTTTTAATATTTATGCCTAATTACGTGATATCTATTAAATAATAGACTTTGGTCCCCGTGGAATAAAAGTGATTCGAGGAATTACATTTACTTTTGCTAAATTCCAATACTCTATATGGTATATAAAAGTCAATTTAATATCTTCTTCCCTCTTTACTCCTTTAGTAAAGTTAAGCCAAGCACGCACCTGGTTGAATCATCGGCGCGTTCGGGTGGATGTAGAATAAAAAGATGCACTCTGTATCTTCCTGTCAATCCTGTCACTTTCTTTTTCATACCGCCGAACATGTGATAAAAACTCTAATCAAACTTTCCGAACTTGAGCTTCAGCGTTGTCTTATTGGACCTTTTATCACTCGATCTACTCCGCTACACCCCAGCTTATTTATATTTTGGCTCTCGGTTATTAAAGCATGAGTGTCCCCGGCTACGATATTTATTTATTTATTATTTTCACCCCATCTCTTCTCTTTCATGCATAATAATTACCAAGCAGTATTTTACCAAAGTTGAAGAATCATTTTGACGTATTTGATAGAGCGTGAAACGTAAAAGAAAAGTTTTAGTATCTGCCAGAAATCATCTTCCGCGATTTTTTTCTCGGTACATGTTTCACGCACTGATGACTTTTAGCAGAGAGGAAGGTTCGGATCAGTTTGATTCAGATGAGATGTATACTTCCTCTGAAATTCCTCTCTCATACAGCCTTTTTCTGTCTTGTCATACACCTTCTATCGGTGGATCCAGGTGCAGCAGCTGAGAAGAGAAGGGACTTCGCGGATGAAAAGAAAGAGAGCCTACGCGGGGTCCCTTAATGCGTCGTGACTGGTTCTTTACGGTGGTTACTCGGCTCCTAATTATCTTTTGTAAACGAGCACACGAGTTTGCCTTCGTATTCCAACATACCTATAGTTACACATTTGTAATGACTGCAACGGACGTTTTGCGTATCGTTTCATTTCATTTCGTCTCGGTTTGTCTCGTTTCACCCTCCTTTGCCTCCACCATCTTATTGCGCTTTCTTTCCGAAACATCCTCTCTTCGCATAGAGCCAACCACGGTTTGTACTCGATGTTCCTCGTTTAAATATTAATTATGTATGCCTGACGGTGTACCGCGTTGCACACGCACTTTCCTGCATGTAGATTATAGACTCGTGTGCGCCAGGGATTCGCACAAATGCGTTTACCCCTTCCACCTCGAACCGGCACCTCACCTCCATCCTAAGAACGTTGGTGGAAGACCCCGTCCCATCTTATCCTTCAAGGATGTATGTAAGGTCCGGTGCACTTGTAAGCCGAACCACAGGGGGTGCCTCACTCTTTTCTCTGTCTTCCTTTGGTTCTTTCCTTACTTTGTCTCGTTTCTGTCAGACTATCTTGCCCCTTTAAAACCAAATTTACACTCAACGATGCATCTTTTTCCATTATTTTATCAACACCGAATATCTAAATGTGCTGATAACATGCTGTTTGAAGTAGTAATATATGCTAACAGACCTACCTATTGTTCCCTGCCTTAAATATCACCATTCCTTCAAATTATGCAGCAATTCTTGAAATAAATCTTCCAGGTCGCTAAGTGAATAATTAGTCCCTTAATCCAAACACTTGTTTGTGAGGTAGGAAATTACCTTTATGGGCCTAGATAAAGCACCAAGTGACGTATTGCCCAAGGAGAATTTTTCATGGAGCTTCTGTGCAGATGCTCGTAAACGCACGCAGCAAGATATGTAAATGCAGCGTGAGCGATTTGTCCCCGCGGTTAGTGTCGGATAGAGTCGGAATCTCTAGTTTACCATCCCTAACCAATGAAAAAGCCATTACAGGCATATGGAGTTTCTATTGCGTGAGATAGGTAAACTAAATGGACACATATATATGTTTTATGCTCTCTTGAAGATGCGCATCCCTGGCACTATTTAGTGCTTCGGTCTTGCTGCTGTTCTTGCCTCCAGTGACAGAAATTGTATGCTAATTAGGAATAGAGTGCCGCGAGATCAGCGACCGCACAACAGTGCACCTAGTATGCACAACAGACTGCACATCGCTTGTGGCTTGTATCGTCTACGTTTCTCTTTGTCTTCTCTTCTTCCCTCCTTTTTTCTCCTCTTCACGAATCTCTCCTTAACTCATTATCTCAGTAGAATAGAATCCCAGCTATTCAATTCCCTCTTCCTATCTTATCAGATTCTCCATCTTTTAGTAAAACAAAAGTCAACGAGAGTTGCCTCTCACGAATTTTATTTCAGATCATACCATAAATAGTTGTTTGATTATTAATAATTTAACGATAATCTAATCCTGCTGTAATGAAAGGGATATATTTTTTTGGGAAGATCGATTTTTCATTTGGACTATGTAATTAAATAAATTAGAAAGGCTGATGAACTATTTGTCTGTCTGGATGCAAGGGGTCTAAGCGTAGAAAGGTTGAGAAAGGGCGTTGCTTGAATCCGTGTTTCGAGTGGGACCAAAAAAGAGACGTGGGAGAAAAAATCAGATGGAGGACCGCCGACTCGCTGACCTCTTGCCTGGCCTCGGACTCCTGCTCAACGACGACTTTAACCGCCAATGGTATGGCACCGTGACGGTTATGGTCGCAACGAGAAGCCGCTCCCGGATATATTTAATTAGTCCTTCTGCACTACCGTGACTCGTCCGCATGTCCAAGAGACCAGTCCCTTGCCTGACTTCGATTCGCAACAATACGTTGAAATCAAGCAGCAGCAACCATACTTTCCCAAGACCTCTGCTACTGAACGTTTTCTGCTGATCTTAATCAACAACCTAAATTATCCTCCTCGTTTTAATTAACCACATCAGGAACCAACAAATATCAGAAACCAAACACCATCACTGGAAAAGATATCATCCTTAAAAACCTCATGATTGAATCTACAACAACGGAATTTGATATCACTGACTAGATACTAAGGAAAGTGTTTGCTGTTATCGAGTATGTAACTTGGCTACCCTCTTTGGAGTGATGGCGACAGAGAAGATGGTAAGCTTGCGCCGCAGGAGGAGATAATGGCAGAGCGCTTGAGCGCTTATTTACTACAACGACTTTCGAAGCTAATATCCCACGGCTACACCGAGCGGCGACGAAAAGAAAAAGCAGCCATAATAATGCCCGAGGAGTACCAAAGCATGCCGTGTTCGGGCCCCAATTACAACAGTTTTCGCACTGCGAGATTTATACGCGGGAACCCCATGGCGGGCTTCTGCGCGAGCAGCACCAGTCCCTTAATTAGTGTCACTGAGGGCGCTGCCCAAACCTTCCTTGTCTCCTCGATCACACCCTCCCCCAACGGATAGGTATGCGTTTTCTCCATGGACGAAGAATTAGGTCTTATCTCTTAATCCCTGAGAGGAAATACCCAGATTGAGCCTTAAATTTCGTTGTTTGACTTAGCTTCCATAAAAATCCTAAAGAATGGCTGAGGCAAGGATCTCCAAAGGTCACGTTTAAAGGTACTCAGTCTACCAGCCGTGCGATCCCAGGCCAGTGGGTCGGATCTACTCAGCTTTGACACATAACTGTCAAGAAGGATCTCCATTCCTCTACCTGAGTCGGGGGGCCTGGAAGAATTGCATTTTGTACAACAGAAGAAAGGGCTTCTCAAGGTTAAGGTGTACTAGGCGTACACTTCCAACTTGGACTTTCTTTTGAAAGGTCATAAATTTTCTGCAAGTTTTCCGTAGAAGAAACAACTAGGATCACCCAGTGATCCTGGGTCAGGCTGCACCTGTGGATTCTAGGGACCCCTGGGCGAGGCTTACTAGACCGCTAGACTGCTAGAGTCTCGCTAGACTTAGAGTCTTAAGGCATCTGTTGTTTTCAAACTGTATCTTAGGTTTAAAGCTGAACGACGTCGGAATAATCGCTAATTGAAAACGTGAGATTTTCAATTCTTTTGTTTCCGATTTTGATGGATGACTGATCATCAACAGAGCATGAAACTTAGGTTTTTCTGCTTCAGTCTTACTTGCAAGAATAGTATGTGGTAAGAATTCTCTAATATACTTTTTACATGGAATGAAACGACTCAGAATGTAAAAAACTATCCCTTTTTTGCTGAACAAGAGGCGTCGAGCTATGACGCAAAGTGGTAATAGTTCTTGAGCAACATTACGAAACTTTAGATTACTTAGCAGAAAGAACAAAGCACTTGTGATATCATGATAGGACATTTGTAACGACGTCTATTTTTCATGGAAGTGTCTCCAGCTATGAGTTATTGTAAATTCCTGAAGACGTATGTGTAAAATGTGAAAGCCCATATCGAAAACAGTAAGATTGATAAACGAGTGACACAGAGAGGTATATAACCATCCAATGGAAGATCGTATATTATATGTGATACGATCTTGGAAATTGACAATAAGAAGGTAATTGAAAATTTCACTATAAAATTGAGACTTTTTTGCACAATTTTATGAAGGAAACTTATGTAGAGCTCCAACATTAAATTTTTCTTCAATCTTTATTGCAGTTATTATCACATTATCACAGGTGCATACTTCTCTCCTCGTTAATATAATCACCGTTTACTATTTTTCATATTTGATGAACTGTGTTTTCGTCGTTTGCTGTCTTTCTCAGGAATTTGATTCCAAAGACTCTTGAAAGACGATTTTCAGTAGAGCTTTGAGCAAAAGGAAAAGTGGGTAACGAAATGCGTGTCGACCGTAAAGAGACCTAACATGCGTTTAATATGCGTGCGCCAATAAACGCTATGTCTATCCGCCTATCCATGTACACATACACGTACACATATCCGTCGAACCATTGGAGTACGGTTAATAGCTACAAGTAGCACTTATCTCTCTTTACCGATCTGCAACGCGCATAATGATAAAAGCTGTGTGGAGCACCCGTAATGCTTACCAAGCAGAGGACCATTAATAAATGGAAATTCAATTCGATCGATGGTAATTGTGCAGTCTCGAGAAACAAACTACAGGGCTCTAGAAAACGAATTTTTCACCTAGAGTAAATAAACATTTAATATTGATCCCAACAAGGATTTTTGAAAAAACTACTTTCTGAATCTTTTCCTCAGAAGTTACAATCATAGACTTAAGACCTAATAATTTGCAAATTACTTTCAAAAATGGAGTGTCCTAAAGAATATAATACTGCGAGGCATCCTCTGATTGCGTCATTCCCAAAACCAATTCCTCGGATCTTCTAGAATTCGATAAGCAGTCAGAGGAATTGTTAAATAAATGGGATGGAATTTTCGTAAGACTCTCTATTCCTATAGCAACATGTAGAAAACTTGATTCGAATTTAGGGCAACAGCTGTGCTGATGCGTCTCACGTTTGATACTTTAGTGGTACTAATGCGGTAACCTAATGGCATTCCAATGGGACTTTTTCCCCCCAGAATCCTAGTTTTGAAAATGTTGCTTCAGAGGGAAGCGAGGGGAAAGTCAAGTACGTGACAAACGACAGAAAAGCAAAAGCGAGAGGAGAGAAGGAGAGACAAGGGTGGATGCGCGGTTTCGCTTGCAACTTGCTCTCTTGTGGGTTCGAATGAGGGGCGCATTGTGTGTTTCCGAGAACGGTGCGCTTATCGGTGAATCTGTCGCGGTAATGAGGTATCAGCCACCAGCAAATAAACGAATAAATATAAAGACGAGGGTGAGGAGAGGACAGGAGAGGAAGAAGGTGAAGGAGGGTGAAGGTGGAGTGTCTCCTCCGCCAAACACAGAGAGTAAAGGACGAGGAGAGTCGAGAGGCAGCAGCTCAGGACCTGCCGATACAATGCTTCGATTAAACATTCTCTGCCTAAATAATCAGGCGCTCTTGCCCGGGAGAAACAGAGAGATAGAGAGAGAAGAATGGGCCGAGTGAAAGAGAAAAAGTGAAAGAGAGAGAGGAATAGCAAGAAAGACAGATAGAGAAAGAGAAGAAGTTGGGAGAAGATTCCGGTTCCTGCGAGTGGGAATGGAACTCGTTCCTGTTTCTTCGTTCCTCGTTTTCGATACGCGATCCTCGTCCTTTCCTCCTGTCCTCTCCTATTCTCCTCCTCCTCCTCAGACTTTCGAGGCCCTTTCTTTACCACCCTTACGTTAAGAGTGTATATACGTATTATGCAAAGCGGATAACCGTAGGTGGCCTAGCGAGGCAGACGCGAAGAGCGCGCTGTGTAATTAATACCGATGCTCTCGTTGTCCTTTTCCATCTCTGTCATTCAACCGCTACCTTATCCTTTCTTTCTCTGCCTCCAGCCTTGCTCGTCCTGTCTTCGAGTGACCACGAAACGCGTTGCTACGAATACCGAATTAATGCGACGCCCGTGACCCCATCCCGGTAATTATCCCGCAGTCGTGCACAGCTCTCTTACTTTCGTAAAAGGAAGAAGAGAGCAAACCATGCAGAGAAGTCGATGTCCTTCTTCGCGGCTACCCTTCGACCTCGTCCTTCTCATTTTCTTCTTCTAAAAGAAGACGATATCAGGCCTATCTCTCCGTTGGTCAAGGATACACACTTTTTCTGCGAATGGATCTGTTTCGAATAAATAAGACCCTAGCTAGCGAGTTAATCCATCCCATACATTATCCAGCTACTACTATCAACATATATTCACACAGAATCATTCTTAACTGTCATTCGGAATCTTATATTACGACAGACGAAAGTATCCATTCAAAAACAAAACCTATTAACCGAGAAAGTACCTGAATTATTACTTCCCGCTCTCTAATTCATTAGCATGTGTTTCCGATCTCATAAATGAAGCGGTAGCCACAAAATAGTCGCCTAGTAAGTCATCAAGATCCACCCATATTAGGTGGCCCACCTGTTGCGATGGAATTCATGTAAAGGACTTAAAAAAAGATTCAAAAGCTAAAACGAGAAGCCAGTAGTACCTTATTTTAATAGAGATTAAGATTCAGCTTCCCCAACATTCAATTCACGAAGATTATTTTCACACTTTTATATATTATTTATGGATTCTAGTTTCACCTCTTCCCATCTCAACTCTTGAGATTAACCGTTAAGCTACGGTTCGATAATTTTCAATGAAGTACGTGTTTGCCAATTTTTCTTTGAAAACAATATACCATACTGATAAAATATGCTACATAATGGCGCTATAATAGAGCATGAAATTTAGGTCATTGATATGCCTTATCGTGTGATAGGTCACCTAGCCCAACATCACCTCAGAAGTGGGCTCGTCACTCTAACGGGATATCTGCATCGTTTGATCCAACGTGTAGGACGAAGACTAGAGGAAGAAAAGCAAAATAGCTGAGAACTGCTCGGGCATAACTCCTCAAGTTCCTATTAAATGTTTAGGTTATGGTACTGTGATGATGTTGGATATTCTCCCTCGTAACAAAATACAGGTGCAGCGAAGGAAACTGGCACACTCACATCAAGCGAGGATCAAGTCAGTTCACAGAAATTACAGTAATCACGAGACACTCTAGAAAATCTTGCAAACTGTTATTAGACTTATCGCAATCATCCCAGCAACACTAGATTGAAAACATTTTAGAAAATAGTTATAATACAAATAACTGATATGTAGAATGTTAATAATGTTGTTTATGAAAGTGTTTTTTGAACTCAACAGTACGATTAGGGAAAAGCAGTTGTACGCTATTCAGACCGGAAAGTTCTTAGAAGTGTTGAAAGCAATGGACGTAGGAGTCCGAAGTTTGAATCATAAAATTATGGATTGTATTTGCTTAGAATTCTCTAATAGGCTTATCTATAAATTACATATTTGCTTAAAAAATAATGAAAATATATCATTTATAAGATGCAAACTCAGAAATTTCTGATCCAAATAGAAGTGGCGCAACCGATAAAATATATGTTCATTAAACAAGTGTGATAATCCATATTCAGGTGGTGAGCACCTACTTTAGACCAATTTTAAATTTCCCGCTAGATCAAGATACGTTTCCTCTCGGTGAATTATCAAAGACTTAATATCGATCGATCACTAGATTTTATCTGCAGTCCCGATTTCACGAATGATCGGGTAAACGGTATATTATTGCGACACTTCTTTCGCAGATCCGTCGTTCGATTGGTTCTAGAGAAATCCAAGCTAGATACTGTTTTCTAACTGAGGTCCACATATTCAACAACTTATCCAATAAATCAGGATGATGACTCATTCATCGTCCACATTTTTGCATCCTACAATATCTACTTGTTTATCAAAACTAAGCTTTGAATCATCTCTCATATTTCTAGATATAGTAACTGCTGTGATCAATTCAAGAATCTTCGCCGAATGTACGTCGTGTAAGTCTGCCCTTTCCTGCTTCCACTTTTATCTTGCGATTAAAAACATGCATTCTTATAGAATCCCACGCCTATCGCTACAAACGGGGTCAGAGTAGCTTGGAATCTTGGGATCAGAGATCAAGATCAAAATGGAGTAAACCTAGCACAATTTCACGACATCCTTTTTTTGAATTGAACCTGAATGAAATAATATAACCGGTATGATCATTAAAATAAAATACCTAACAATGATATTTTTTTCGAGGCTAAAGGCCTTCATAATTATTTGTCGGCAGATCAAACATTTTATGACACAAGTAAAATCGCTTCCTGATCAACCTCGTGGTGTTATGCTGATCCACCTCTCGCGCAAATTTGCTTGTCAGGAAGTGGAAATTTACGACTAGATGATTTTCACGAAGTCTTGTTCAGCAGGTAGTTACAGTGGAATCAGCTCTCCAGTAAAACCAAAAGATAGCTGAGATGACCGAACTTTTTACCCTCTCTAATTATTTTTAATGTTCCTATTTTTTGCTCAATTCCTCTCTCGGGTTATATTGCATGCACCAATCTATAAAATTAGTTGCTAAGAAGAGTAAGAGTATAGTCATATTCAAATTAGTTAAAGCCTCTGCATACTTTTTTTCGAATTAAAACGACGATAAAAGGGCGTGCCTCTTAAAATGTTCATTGTTTTGCTGTCACAATTTTATTTGTATTTGTTGACTGTAGCAGTATTTGCTGACATTCTACTTCGAGAAGGAATTTCATTTTCATTTCCCTTTATAAATCCTACGCAGTTTGCTCTATGGTTCATGCTCCGTATATGTGTACATTAGTGATATCTCCTGCCCAGGTGTGACGATCGTGTTAACAGCTTATTAATGCTGTGCATGACATGTGCAATGTATGCATTCATGCGTGCGAGTTAAATGTCGAAGAACTA